>JAXQGN010000152.1:0-59555 GCA_037039805.1 Irpex sp. M6601 | reverse complement strand
CTACTTGCCAAAATCAGTCACGCCAGATCGCTCCCGATGGCTACTCAGCCGATTGTATACCTTTGTTCACAGCGAACATTATCACTTTTCGATGGTTTTTCGACGGTCTCATAGCCTTACCTTCGGCCCGGGGGATAATCGCGTGAAAGGCTAATGAAATTGACCTTTTACTCCAGAGATAAAACCACGTCAAATGGCTCGATTATATGTGTAAATCGATTGGTATTATGCGCCTTTCTGAAAGTCGCTGATCGGCGTTTGCCTGAGGTGATTGGTCGAATTCCAGCAGCCGTTAGTACGCGTCATGGAGCCCGTCTAACGTTCTCCTAGCAAGTCTTCCTCCGAAAATTTGCATCATCCAGGCCGTAACAGTTCATGAAACGCCCGTCAGGTTCCTAAACACGATTATGTGGGGGCCGCCACGATCATTGTTCAACACTGCCGAAAACTGAAACCTTCTCTTCATTCTAACATGTACTATATCTATGCTTCCTTATCTGTTGGCTTGACTCTTATACTCTCACCACAACTGCCACTGTCGTCGTCCCAACCACAACTTACACCCTGAGTTATGTCCCAATTCTTCCCACACGCCCAATACGCAGAGGATCAGCCCTATTCACGCACAATCCTTACCGGTCATGTCCTTTCTCGAGGTTTCATAATAGGAGCAGGAGCTGGTGTCGGGTTCGGTGGACTGGCACATCTGGTTTCACGGTTCGCCGCTCGCAAAGTACCGTCCCCCTCACCCCCACACGTAGCTGCATCATCAACAGCTGGAGAGTTCCTAGCAGACTACCCCCTCAACCGCCCCACGTCCCTCAAACTCCTTCACTCAGCAGGCTATGGCTCGTTCCTGGGTGTCCTCGCTCTTACTTTCGGTCTCACATACCTCATGAGAGGCAAGGATGACATCGAGTGGAAAGACCGTAGTTGGCGTTTATTGGAGAATAAGGGGCAAGTGGGCATGGATAATTGGATTCTTGGGGGCTCGCTGGCAGGAGCAGGTCTTGTAGCAAGCCCGCCTGTGGCAAAGCGATATGGTGGAATTGCTGGCCTGGGATGGAGAGGAGTTGTTGGGGGAGCAGCGATAGGCAGCTTGGTCGGCCTCGCTGGCTTCGTTGGAACCAAGTTCGGTTCTAAAGGCGAGAAACCTGTCTAAACATGATTCTGTCTTTACCGTCAGGCAAACTATAAAATGTGCGTATATGACGTCGGTCTCGTTGGACACGGCACTGAAACTCAAGCGTTCGATTAGGGAAATATGCCTGTGGGCTGCCCCAGTGTTATGCATGTGAATGCTCACTATGACCTGTTAGCAAGGCTTATTCGGCATTCAAGTTGAGCCGTCCAGCAAGATTACTTCATCCAGTAAATAGCGTCACGAATGCGTACACTCCATTCCGATGTCAGTGTACGGTGTACATGTTGCGATTTTCCCATTGAAGGACAATATATACGAGTATAAGACCTAGCCAGGGCTTTGAGCCGACTACTCTGGTGAACAAAGTATATCTCTCAATCGCCGCACGCTCTTTCTATCGGTGACCAGCCATAGGCATGTAGCTAGGGCTTCTTGCGGCAAACCACGAGGGGCGGTGAGGGTCTGTATTCGGCGGAGAAGTTGATGGCGCAGAGGAGTAAATATTGTATGCGCTGGTGGGATGCGATGGAAGGGGATAGATGTTAGGCGAGAACCGGGAGTAGGGGTTTATGAATGAAGTCGGGCCACCAGATGATGGGTTTGGTGTCCAAGAGGACGTACTAGGGTAGTGGCCTCGCGGAGGATATTGTGGGTGCTGCGGTGGCGCTGAAGGTGATGCCAATGGTGTCGCAGTGTGCCCAGGTGGGGCTTTAGAACCGGGGTGTTTCCAGAACCTGGATACGAACTTTCTTGCAAGGGAAATGGTACGAACTCCGGAGTACGCACACCACACCGCCAACATCAAAACAAGGAAGAACATGGCAGCAATTATGACTGTTGCCACAATATTACCGCCGTGGAAAGACGCGGAAGATATGGCCACGGTAAAGCTAATGACACTAAAATGAAATATTTTAATATGGCTAATGTAGAAGAGAGGGTTTCTTACCTCCAGATCAAAAGAGCATATGGGACACTATAGAGTATTGCCAGTCTTTGAGCGCTCCCCGCTCGATCAAGGAATTGTTGCAGCTATATATGTCGGATTTCTGAACAGGAAAAGATGAAGCATAACTGGCGACTAATGACTTACCACCTCTCCTGCAGCCCTTTGAGTCCCAATCTGGTGCTGCCGGACGAGGAGCAGCCCCACGACAACGCATCCAGTACTGGTGATGATCGAGAGAAAACTGGCGACTTCTCCCACAGTGCTTGACGATGTACTTTCGGGAGTAATAGTAGGGACAGCTAGCAGAGCAACGTTGGCGTTGAGTAGAACAGTGGCCTATTCTCGGTACAAATACGTTAATGATGTTCGCTTTAACTCAAACTTTGACGGAAGGAACCTCACGTATAGGATGTATTCTCGCCAACTATTCCTGAAATCCTCCATATGTTTTCTCCAAGTGACCTCTTGAACACCACCGTCGGTGTGAATGTTATGGATATTTGTTAGATATCTTGTCGGGTTATTGAAAAGTAGAAGAAAGAGAAGTGTCATGAAGGTGTTGACACGAGGTGCTGGAGAGCCGTGAACGCTTTGATTGGAATCGAGTCTGGCACCCAGTTCCCCGTGAAAATTGATAAAATGCGACAGTACTGTTCAAGGCGACGTCTGAGATCTTGTTTTTACAGAGATAGTACGTGTTCGGGGTGCTGTACTCACAAAACCTGTTGTAAAGCCGGCCTTTCCGAGCAAATTGTATGAGTATACAAAAGAAATGCAGTGCATTAAGCCATACCTGCGATAGCTAAAGCGTATACAGCGTCATCCGCTCCTAATTCAGGCATCAGCTACTCAATCATATACTTATCTGAAACATTCATTACCGTCTATGTAATTGACTATCAAGATCAATCTGTCCAAGGTCTCGGTGTTAAAGAATGAAAGCGGGTGGGGAGATATCAGTTCATCTGAGAAGATGAATGAGTGAGTGTCGACACTTGCTAAAGCAAAAAAAATACCGGTCAAAGACCAAACTAGCTTGGATTTCAGTTCTTCGATTAGCTCATAGGGGAACTTATGACCATATGGGAAGTACGACATGTGCACCCTACCGCGTATATCAGCGGGGTGTGACAAAACACTAGATAACACGTTTGTTAAAGTAAGACATGTGCACTCTTCATACACAATACGATGAATGAAACGCACCTATTCCGGGGTTCTTTTTTTACCAATACAGTCTTTCAATCACAAGTCCTAGAGCTTCGTTTTCAGCGGAAGTATCACGGCAGCAAAAGATTTAACACCTCACTAAGATGTGACGGAGTAATTTCGCCCATAACACTCTTCAGCTCGAATTGCAAGTCGTATTCCTCCAGCCAAAAGATGGACCGCGTGCGGTGGTGTGCAAAGTAGTAGTAGCACGACTCCGATCTTAGAGGGTCGTACTCCAGCACGAGGTCACACTTCGTGAGGTCTGGAAGGAGACGCGTGTCAGTGGTATATAAGACCGAGATGCATTTCTCAATTATATCCAATATTCGAGAGCTCTCGCTTTCAAGATTAGCCTCCGTATATATCCTCTTGATAAAGATGAGAAGAAAGGAAAAATAGCGGAGTCATATCAGTGACGCACTCTGCTCGGACTATAATAGTATCGCACGCCTTCTGGGTGTGTACAACGAATCCATCCTCTACAGGCTGTGTCACTGGCAGAGGTAGATTGAGACCAGTTTTTCACGATTGTAACTGCAGTCTCTACCTGCTAAACTTTACTTGCCCCGGTGGTATTGTGTACTTCTTGCTCATGTCTCGTTTGGGGCTTTGGTAATGGTAAGCGTGGATAGGGCGTTGAACTCGGATGCATGGCATTACTTACATTGTGATTGACCTATTGTATCGCGGCGAATCAGGTGGCACAAAGGGAACGAGTCTGGGACAGTCCTCGGATACCGCAGTGGCCGGAATTTGAGATACCTGTGCCAGTGGTATCGGCATCGTTGAAGGGATAGTAGGGATAGGTATAGACGTTGCGAAATTTCCATCGCCAGCGGATGTTCTAAAACCGGAGTATATCGGATAGCTTGGTAATCGTGAAAGTGGGTAAGCCAAGGGATGGTACCACGCTACGGAGGGTGTGACTTGAGCTGTCGACGAAGACAGGATTACTGGTGGCGCGGTTGCCAGTGGTGAGTCCACCAATGATACATTTCCATTATCTCCAGCTGTGTGAGTGGCACGTCTGGAAGCAGTCTGCGTTGGTGGAAGAGAAGAAGGCTGACTACCGTGCCAAGACAGAGTCGTGGTGTTAGGGACAGCGACAGGGGTAATAGGCGGCTGGGTCGAGTTGACGATACCGTGTATTACGTCACCATTGTCCGCCGTAACAAAGCTCTCTGTGTCGCTTCCCGAAGATGATGCCTCTTCTACCTGTATCGTGGGAATCTCAGCTCGCAGTGTAGCGCATGAGACAGAGTCGCGAAAAGATGACGACGGGTGAGGAGTGTGAGGAAAGTAGCATGTCGTCGAAGAATCGAGGTCCGAGGGCAAGAAATACTCGTCAGCAGCATTTTTGGTCCGCGGATGGGCAAGAGAGCGTAGAAACCGCGTGGCAATCCACAACCTGGACGTTATGTGCTCATAGGTCTTCCATAACCATTTCACCGAATTCTTCCAAGTTTGTGTCTTCGTTAGAAGAAGCAGCCCCGTCAGTATGGTCCTCAATCTTCCCAAATCGTGGGTAATATGAGGAGATCGGTAAGAGGTGGGCATGGTACCGAGCTGGGACGAGTAGCGGACGGAATGACACCTCGCTATGAGATATAAGTTGATGAAGGGTAGTGGGGTGGACTGACCTTCTCTTTGTGCTAAATCAGGTAGACACTGTAGTTGAACGCTGAACGTTGAGCTCGCAGGTGCCAGTAGGAGCGATCTATATATATATACTTCATTTGTTACAGAGATGACACATGTAAAACTTTCCACTTACCTCGATACTTCAAAACCGGCGTCTTCTGCTTCCCAACTCCTGGTCTTATATAGAAACCCCCTCTTGCACTATCTCACAGTTTCAAACCCTTCAGCATAGTATTTTAGATTCCGCAGCTAGGGTCTCATTCAGAGAGGGTCACCGATGCGTTCATCGTTAACGCACTTGCGTCTATACACATTACCTCCACACCCAACCCGGTAAGTCGTCACCTTGCTGAGTGTACTCACAAGCTTCGTCCAATACTCCTACCCATCTCAAGGTATAAGAAGCAAACTGAAAACTGCAATAAGTGAAGTACGATGACAGGCATGCTTCCGTCTGATGCACGTACCATGACAAGCCCGGGACCTGTAGTGGGGCTGCCTCTGGTGAGTAGGATAATCTACCCTCCACGAGCGGATATCAAAGGATAAGATGTACTAGTGAGAAACCGATGACAAGTTGCTCGAGAACGCGATGAGCACTCGTCGATTCTGTGGGAATGTAGAAGAGGGGGTATAATGCCCTCAGTCAACGATGGGCTCTACTGCTGTATCACGGAAGTGTGTCAAACGTGCGGTGGCCATGCTATAATCGGAAAACACGTTCCAGCCAGGGACTGGTACCGATGTCTAATCGCATCAGGGCTGTTGCAATTTACATGCTACATGGGGTGCCTGCGTAAGTCAAATTAGGCAGAACGGTACCAGGTACGTACGGTATTCTTCAAGTATTCCTAACAAAGAATGACTCCCACCAACACGCCAACAATCAGAAACCAACACGTGCGCACCCATACCACGTTCACCAGCGTCCCGGAACGTTGCCCAGGCGCGACATACATCCACAGCCTCGCCACATCAAGTAGTTTCGGCTTCACTGTCGGCCTATCAGACGTGTTCGCGCCCCTTGGAGGCACATGCGTAGTAGTTAGTCTTCTCATAGCCATCTGGTACGCCGCCATACCTACACCAGCACCTATGAGTAGCGGGAACTCGGGTCTCAGAGAGACTGGAATATGCGTCCAGATGTCCTTTACGAAAGCTTCAAGTATCTCCGACAGGCGTTCCGAGGTGGAAGGAGTTGATGATGATGATGACGATAATGATGATGATGACGAGAGCGATGTGACGTCGGATGTTTTTTTGAGCATACGGGGAAGATAGGGAAGTTCGACTGAGAGACGACCAATGCCTAGGAGGTCCGCATGTCCATTTCGTAAGGCTGAGGTCATGAGTTGAGACGTGTTTAGACCCCCCGTGAGTAGTATGAGAGGTCTGGGTCTTGAGGGATCCAATGCAGGCGTTGAGGGAGACGTGGAAGATGAGAGGAGAGTGGCCCTAGCGCGTTGTGAGAATCGAGCGAACAAGGCCTCCCGTTTATTGGACGGTCCACCCTTCGTGATCTCGATTTTGGCCATGAATTCTGAGTGTAATATTAGCCACGAGACTTTCCGGTTAGCTGTAGAACGTATAATATCACCTGGGTTCTCGTAGGTTCCCCCACTAACCTCAATGAAATCCACCATGTCCCAAGTTGCGATGTCTTTCACATGCCTGAGAACTCTATCTTCGTCGTTTTCCTCTGAAGAGCTTGTATCAGGGACATAATCTGCTGCGTTGAGCTTGACACCTAGAACAAAGTTCTTTGATACGACGCCGGGTGCACGGATAGCTGAGATAATACGGTGTAGGAAGCGTAATGGATCAGTTGATGCCGAGTATTCGTCCTTCCGTGTGTTAGACTGAAAACGAGAAGTATTGAAGCTGAGGATCAACGGTGAACGAAGACGACTCCGAATATACACATACCTGAGGCGATATGAACCCAGCGACTAAATCTACATCAGTTCAAGTCAGTAACACATCCAATATCATTGGTATATTGAACGAAAAGCAATCACTCACAACCATGGGCAGCATGTATCTCAATCCCATCGAAGCCGCTCCTCCACGCTAATTTTGCACCTCGCACAAAGGCGTCGACGGTGTCGTCGATATCATACTGAGTCATCTCCCTCGGGACCCGAAACAAAATTCCCGAGATGACCCTCGACAGCAAGCCCGACGTGCCAGGTTGCTTGAGTTGCACTGGTACAGAAGATGCCGCCAGAGGAGGCTGGAATATCGAGCGTCCTCCGAGGAAGGTGGGGGATTGTCGGCCTGCGTGCGACAGTTGCATTATTGCTAACGTGCCGTTACCAGTGTCTCCTTCCGCGCCCTTGCCATGTATAACATCTGCGAGCACTCTGAACCCTCTCCTGCTCATTTCGTCATCGTCCTCTGGAACAAGAACATCCCTTCCCAACCCTAGGTGGTCTTTCTTAACCTGCACATTCCCAGTGAACACCATCCCCCAGCCTCCATAGGCCCAGTGCGCATATAGGCCATGATGGTATGCGTTGGGAGGACCTCCCCAGAAAGTGGCGAGGTGTTCGTAGAGGGAAGCCTACTTAACAGGTGTAGGTAAATTGTGAGCTCCACATAGTGACATAGAAGAATCGTGGAACAGAGAAGAGACAGCGTGTGTTTACCTTGACAAGCCTGTTCGGTATTGTACGTCCACAGGGGAGGGTTATTGGTGTAAATATGGTGTTGAGAGCATCGCTTGCCTCGTGGGTACTAGTTTCTAGAGGTTCATCGCCAGACATGTTCATAATACTGCGAATGTGTCATTCAAAGGCTGGAGTCAAATGAAAGAGAAGTACCTAGGCGTAAGGCAGCTGCTGGTGCTTGTCGTTCGCTGCTGTGGTCAGAAGCCTATGTATGACCCCCATGAGTATATCGCTACAGCAGTAGTAGTCCCCACGCGTTCAGACGGGAGTTCGTATTCTGGTACGTCTAGAGTCTCACCTTATGAGTTTTGTGAAAGCGGATTATGGTGATGGTCCAGCGCAAGTTCGTCCATGACGCGGTTGCACATAGAACACCGTGATCCCGATCCCTGATCGTCCTTCACCGACTCTTGAAACTTTATTCCATTGTCATAGACTACCATTCATCGCTTTCATCCACAAATCTTTCCAAAGTTGCGTGACTTGTTTGGTATTAGTTTCTACAGTACTGATACAAATTATTGGTGTATGTAATTTCTACAATTCATGAGTGATGGTGGCAAGCATTATGATGTCCTTCTGGTTCTTCCTCCTATTCGTGAAACAGTCACTTCAAGCGACAACGGCGATAGCTTGAGGTGCCGAATGTCTCCACGCCTCACCCAGGCTCTCCACCTGGTGTTGCGTCTGCCATCCCCAAGTGCCATGTCCATGTCTCGTCCTCCTAACTTCGACTGGTGCATCCTGCTTCATCTGAGCCGCTTTAGAGCTGTTGCTCCTGCGGCCATTGCGACGACGTCGAACGGCGGCTTTGTCGTTGTTGATCGGCAAAGCGAGGAGAGAGACAACTTCTTCGAAGGACTGTACTTGCGAAGGGGAGAGAGTGGCGGGGGATGATGATAGGGCGAGAAGGTCGTTTATAGAGTAGGTGAATGGCAGTTTGCTTGCACTGGGTATCGATGATGATTGGGGTATATGGTTGTGAATGGGTGTGCGGGAAGGTGCATGATCTAGGGACATGTTATTAGAAACGTGATCAACTCCCAAGCACCACGAGATATACACACCTTTATGTTGCTGGTGATGGTGGCCACCAAACGCCTTAGCAGGGAACTTCTTGCTCTGGGGTGAGGCGGAGGCCGGAGAGTGGCTTCGCCATGACGAAGCGTCAGAAGGAGCAGGCGACGGTGCTCGAATAGAGGCAGGCGAAGTGCTGCGAGTAGATGTACTCGACGCTTGGCGTCTGTGCATAGGCACATACTTGGATGAGGAAGTCGAGGAAGCCGCAGGCGAGTGCGAGTGCATGACGTCCGTAGACTCGATAACGTTGACGCGAGGGATGGCAATTGGGCTAGACATTGCTGAAGAGATGCGCGTAGCTAGGGAGCACCGGATGCTATGGGGTTGCAGGAGTGGGAGAGGACTCGACGATACGACGAATTCGACTTGGGGAGTTCATGCTGATTTGCCGGGGAGTACTTATACCTCTCTGTTGTCTTGGGTGAACAGCGGAAGGCGGTGAGTAAGTGGAATCGTGGAGATTACGCCACTGCGGCATAAGCAGGAGCGGGCAGACGTGGCTCGCTGTACAGTCAGCTGCGGAAGTGCCGTGAACTCACAAGAACAGACGCAGAATATTCTTAGATAAGCTTGGAACTTGTCCGCGCCCAGCACATCTCCGATCCGTCAAGAACATCCTCGAACAGCTGGAGCGCCCATTTTGCTGACGGTGCACCGACGTGTCACTCATGCCGCGTCAATCCGGGCGGTCTCGAGGGCGCTGCGATAGAACGGACGGGTCCGGAACCATCTACTGTCTATCCCGGGTGCAATGAGATGTCAGCACAGATTGGATAAACGAGAAAGCCCGAGCCCGCTCACAGGTCGGCCATGACAGAGAGCAAGTGATGTCACACTTCGGTCCAATGGTGTCGGACTCATACACAATCGCCTCAAAATAACGAATGTAGACCAAGGGCCTCGACGTCGAAGAGCAGGGAAGACGTGTCATTCCGACACAGCAGTAAGTAGGGTAGACAGCTATTACAATGGGCGTACTCTAGATTTTGCAAGCAGGTAAACTCTAAAATGAATAGTGGACTGCATTTAGGCGTCGATGAACGCCTTGACGTTCTTCAGCCAGCTCACGTATTCCTATAACGCGTGATTCAGTACAGTTCAATAGAAAGGTGCTATTCATTAGCACTGACCTTCTGCTCCTTATACTCGGCGTATTCGGGAATGAACACAGCGAGGCTGTCGTTAATGCCACGCTCCGCAAGGAACTTCTCAAACTCCTCCTGGACAGACACGTCCAAAGTGTCGAACTTTAAAGGTGAAAGAATTCCGTTAAGCCTGACTATTGCCTGCGAAGAAAGAAAAGAGGATACTCACCTGAGGGCCGATGTAAAGCCCACGCCTCTTCCAGTCTGCTTCGGGCGTCAGCTCCGTGGCGAGCTTTCCGTCCTGATAGAACGAGATGTTGTCTGCTACGAACGCGCCATCCTGGCACATGGCATCAACAGTCAATGCACCAGTGCTGCCATCTCCCTATATCGAGGCGTTGTTTGGTCAGCCTCGCACTAGAATGGGGAAGTACACAGACATGCCTTGTTGATTGATATGGAGCAACGGATGGGGTACGAGTGCGCAGGCTCGTCCTCGCTAGCCTCTTCACCTTCCTCCAACTCCTGGAACTGCTGCTCCTGGGCGGTTTGGATGTCGGCAATAGAGAAGATGAGACGAATGCTGGGGTATATGCGGCGAACCACTCGTAAGTTTATCGTCCGTTTATGGGTTCAAGAAGAATAATGCCTACGTCTCATTTCCAAATTTGCGGACAAACGTAACCTCATCGTTACCGGCAATGTCCTCAATCTGCAGAACGCAATGAGAGGGATTAGCGTCATGGTACGTTCATGCACTTTCGTAGAACACACCTTCCAGACGCCCTGGGCGTTGAAGCTCTTCAAGAACTCAGGTTCGGCAGATGCGTTTGACTCGGTCTCGTATTGCAACTCCTCAGAGAGCTTCTGCGAGAGCGCGGCATCAGCTATAGGAAAACCACAGATGAGCGCGACGTCAGTCAATGCAGTCTCGCTCATAACACGAAACAAAGAGTATGTACGCACAAGCACCTTCACCGCAAGTCCTGGCACTGACGGAGAACGCCCTGCTGGCAATAGCACTCCTCGTAATTGAAGGGAGAGCAGCAGAGGCGCGGAACGCTGGCACTGCTACTCTGGTGGCGAATGAGCGTGTGGAAAATGCTCGCGAGGAAGGACCAGCGACTTGACGCAAAGCACGGATAGCCGACATTGTTTTGAGTTATTGAAAGAAGAGTGTTGTGAGAAGGAGGAGAGAGGACGGTGAGTGATATGGGCACTGGAGACAGAACTTGCTGTAAGTCACAGGCGCTTGGACATGAATATTTCGCGTCCAAGTGTTTGTTGTGCACAAATAAAGCGCGACCCTTATGTTTGGCGCCTCTTTACCGCTCATCCGAGTCGACTCGAACATACTGATAAGTAGTACGCACTTAGTGAACACGCTTGAACACACATAGCTAATGTAATTAGCATGAGTAGGGCATAATTGGCATATGATTCATAGATTTTATGTACAGAGGCGTTTTGAATAAATAAACATAGACGAGGATATGGTGCCGGGCTAGACATGTAGGGATACTGGTAGCACGACAAAGAAGACCGGATAGTTCGTTATGGGTGGAACAGTTTTCAATATATAACACACCGGAACGCAAACAACGCAGAGAAGTAGAGCAAGGGAAGAATAGGAAGAGAGTTGTCATATTTATATACGAATGAATCACCGAAAGGGATGAGTGGGGAAGGGCACTAGCATATGCAGACAACGATACCAACAGACTACAGGGGATAACCGTTACACGAGATAGATATGGGAAGCGGAAAGTGGTGAGGCGGGGGCATATTCGTGTATAGTACAAAGCACCCAGAAGCCGAAGAACGACATCCGAGTGCTTGAAATGACGGATCTACAAAAGCAGAAAAGATGACAAGAGCGAGAAAGAACAATCCCGCACGACATCCCAGGTCATTTGGCATAAAACGTTAACAGCGACAACAACGGGGCACCCCTGTTAATGGCCAAAGAACCTCTGGAGATCGGCGTTCAGATGAGAGACGAGAAGGAAGATGGGATAGAAGACGAGAGTAATAGGAAAGCAAAGAAGAGGTGTCCACGCGTTAGTTTGCTTAAACGTACAAAGATCAAACCAGGAGATGAGAGGAGAGGGGTGAGGAGGAGATAGCACGGACCATTATCCGATGTAACAATGCCACCCTGTTGACGTGGGGGACAGAGAGCACTGTCGGTCGTCAGCCATGAATAGTAGCGACGTCACGGGCAGAAATCGAAGGAAAGAAGAAACAATCGTTGAGCATTAGACCGTATGATTATACCATAACTGCCACTAAAACAAAAATGATCTTACTCACAGGCGACAACGCGATAGTGGTAGCCGTGGTGAGCCATCAGACAGGCGACACGACGTGCCTGTGCTCGGTTCCATTCGTGATGCCGTCTCCTGCAGGTGTGGGTGCATACCCAGCGGTTCCCGTAGGCGAACCCGGCTGGCCAGCAGGTGCATCCGCATGGCCATTTGTGCCGTTGACATCGCCACGATTGTCTTTGCCCTTCTTCTTTTTCCCATCATCGCCAGTTTTTGACAAACGGGAGATCTTTTTCTTCGTAGACGAGGCTTCACCGTTGGTCGCTGTCTCCGAGCCTTTACCGTTGAGATCAGACGGAGCGGCGGTGGTAGGCGCGGGTACGCTACCAGGGGGAGGAGGAGGATAGGCGACGGCACCCGGCGGTGGGTACTGTGCGTATGGTGGATACACCGCTGGGTGCAATGGGAATACTGGAGGAGGCATCGGGTGCGCTGCGCCATTTGCTGCGTCACCATTGGGCTGAGGCTCGTGAGGGTGTGGCGCGAAGTTAGGGGGAGGATAGTAGAATGGATAATAACCTTCCGGGGAAGGAAATGGATACGGCGCAGGTGGCACATTAGCTTCTCCCTCGCCGGACGATCCGCCTGCCGGTTGGCCTGGTGGACACGAGGGGCCTTATCAGATACATCGGACAGACATGTCAGAGAAGTACAGACCAGGATAAGTACCACCCTGCTCGGCACCCTTTGCCTTCCGCTTATAGGGCCCACGCTTGATGCCCTTCTTTCGCTCCTTCCTCTGCCCGTTCAGACAAGAGTCAGCAATGCCATATTTTTGGCACCTTTCACAGGGGCGAGTGTCGTCGCAGCGTTTGCAAGCAGCCGCACAATTGGTACACTGAAGAGGGATAAGCAAGCATAACCGCTGAATGGATGAAGCCATTTACCGCCATCTTGACCTGTTTGCGCTTGGGCCGAGCTTGGGAAATAGGGGGCGCGCCGTATGGCGGATACATGAACGCTAAAAATTGGTGAGAATTTACATTGATGTCGTGGCCATCATCAGACGTACGTTGACCGGCGTGGGGCGGCGCGTACGCGTACATGAGGCCTGGATGCGGGGGGAAAGCCACAATGTATGGACCGGGTTGAGGCCCTCCGTTGGGGACGTTAGGATCGTGATTTGGGTCTGCGGGCATAGGGGCAAAGGTGTATATCGGTTGGCCGTATGGGCCCGGGGGCATTGGTGCGTAGTGTGCGGCTCCGTAGGGCGGCGGGTACGCAATGACTGGTGCAGACGGGGGCGGCGGGGGCTGCTCTGGCGACTTGCTTTGTTCAGTCGCCATGCTGCGTATAAATCACTGACGGTTGCAGGCCCCGAAGCCCTTTCCAAATTTCTTGTGTTCCTTGAAGCATGGTGGTGGATGTCAGTAAAGGTGGCAAAGGGTCCATTAAAGGGCGAATAGGACGAATGTCCAAATCGGTATGATATCCTGGCGGAGAACGACAAGAGGAGGGACGATGCTCACTCCGACTCAAATAGCGACCGTCCGAAAACGTCGCCGCTCAGACCCACACTCGCTTCGCTCCTTTCGCTTCAAACGACCAAACCAAACCTGCGCTTTCGACTTTGACTGTCCCCGAGTATGCTAGGCCTTTCGAGTGCCGGTGTTCGTCGATGAGCTGGCGGCGGTGGTCACGGTGAGCAGTGCGAGTTTGATGGACGCCGCGTGAAAGTTTGGCACGTGCCGTAAATGGCCGTGGCTTGCCCTCCACCTTTGTCGCCTTAAAGACGCTCGCATTAATAACACTCATTGCTGAACGCTTTCCTTTGTTGTGAACAACATCCATGACACGGAACATAGGAAGGTCAGCTGCTCATTTGGCAATGTAGTTTTTGCCAAGTGCGTACATGGGAGTCCACTGGCGCAATTGATGGCATACGGCCCTGCCCAATTCGGTCAGTTCACTGGTCTATATGCTCCGCCTCAACGCTCAAGTACTCCGCCTTAGTACGCCCAGTGGGTGCAACGAAGACGAGATGTTTGTCCTTCGTTGTCTACTGCCATTCCCATGCTGGCCCCATAATCTTTCCATCTAAGTGAGATCTCGTTGAACATCTGCCACCAGCTCGCTATCTGCTCGTCTAATACTTATACATCCTCGTCATTGTCAAAGTGGTAGTTACTGGTGGCAATGGCACAGACATGGCAAAGCCAGGGAAGAATTGCCAATTGTTGCTCGGACATATGAATGAGGAGTTACCGTAGGTGTCTTCCGCTTCCTCATAAGTAAAACAGCCATCTCCTGCACTAATCACGCTCTTCATCACGAAGATAGCTTTTTGTCCTCCGCGAAAGCGTCTGTCATTCGGCTGCAACAGCGCTCGAGATGGTTCAGTAGTTTGGCCTCTTCGGAGGGTTGAGGATAAGCCGCGTGTGGTACCTCTCCAAAACACAGCACACGACATTCTTCTCGGTGCCGCCTAGCGCGAGTGCTACTGGCCAGATACCGCAAATGCGTAGGGTATACGGCCCACTTAGTACTACTCACACCCCATATACAAACGGTCCCAGAGTCACATTACAATCTATAATGTGCGTATGGCCACATCTCTTCTTTTGTGCTTAGCTTACATATCAGACTTCTAGGTGATGTTCCCACTTGGTTCAGAGGCAGATACTCGATGCTAACGAGTCGGAATTACGAGACATCTTAGGCTGCCGTATGTAAGAACGTAACCGGAGGCCATCCGTACTCAACTATATATCTTATCAACTGGAAACACTCTCATCTGGAGGGACGACATGGCCAAACTGGTCCAGTTCGCCGTTCAATACAACCGTCTAGCAAGCTCCTATTCAGAAGACAGTTCATTAGTATGAGATCTCGAAGGCTGATTCGATTGTTTTCAGTGCTATCCGCTTCACACCGAATTTTGGTAGTGTTTGATATTACGGGCCTGAACCTCAGTAGGTTTCGCTGTGGTCATCCCACAGGTGTGGTGTTGTTTGACAGCCAAAGCTGCACGGTGACTGATGACGCCGCCAAAGTAGTCAGATACAGCAACATTCGTTGAAGGCGTATAGTAGGAGCAGCGCAACGGTAGATGTACTTGACGCACATGAGAGGGCACCAATTAAATAACATTACAGTGACCATTAACATAATAGCACACATATCCCACAACATTAATCGACCTTCCTTGCCCACTTCCTACCCGATGGCGCGCGTCCATGTGTAGAAACCGTAGGCGAAGCTGGCTGGACGATAATATCAACTTTGCCGTCTTGCTGCCATGCACTCGAGGGGATTTGCTCGCTCTCGTGATTTTCGGACCTGACCTCCAAAGGAATACCACGATCCTTGACGCCATCCTTGCCCCAATAAGTCCACATTTGAAAGCCGAGGACCACGTTCAACGCCAACGCCAATGCAAAGCCAGAAGCCAAGAGAATATCTCCTACTTCAGCAGCTGTGGTGAACAGCCTAGCCAGGCATCCGACAATTTGAGAAATGACTGCGAAGGCAGAGAGTTGGCCGGTAGAACGTGCTCGGGCGTTCTGACGAATCTGAGGGATCTTGGAGAATAAGGATAGTGGGATAGTAGCCATTTGCAGTGCTGCGAGGGCAGAGAGAGGGACAGCGTACAAAGCGACACCACTGACTGCGGTCAAAGCAGCTGCGAGCGCGAGCTGGGGTGCGGTATTAGGTGTTCGCGTGAGTCGTGATGTCGGGTAGTAGATTATAAGGAGGGTGATGATGACGTTTTGTATCGTGAGGAAGAAGTTTTCTCCGTATGTGGAGAAAGGGAAATTATTGCGGTAGGAATACGCCAAGGTAATGGCGTATGCAAGTGTTTCGAGAACATAGGCCGATAAAGAGAGGCCACGAGCAGATTTAGCCGAAATAACTGTAGAGCAATGAACGATTAGTTAGGCTTATTTCTCCACATACGGTTGCAAATGTCTAGACCACGGTCATGTATGTAAACTACCAGGAAGACCGAACCAACCTTGTCATTCAGATTTGGCCGGTTTTGAACAAGGGATCGAAGCAGACTGGACAACAACAGGATTGTGTAGACTCACTGAGCAATAGCTGAGGAACTTTCATAATCGAGCCCCCGACGACTATCCCAATCCCAAGACCCTTTGACACTGCATACTTCAAGCAGTCCACATCGCTCACATTGAGGTTTTCAACAAGCGAGACGTAGCATTTCTATGAACAGACATAAGAAAAGTCTGTGAAGGCTTCAAGATGGGATGAACTAACCTCGCCGACAATCGACACGCCCAAATCTCTGATGAACCAAGGGAAGTTACGAGTAATTGAAGTCATAGTAAACAAGGGACCGATGGTGGATGACAGGGCGTTTTGATAATTACTGTAGCTTCGAGTATAAGCCAATTACTGCGACACTTGCATGCGAATGCCGTGCGGGTTTGGATGATGGATGTGGTTTATAGAAGAAACGTGTTGGCACGCATTCAGCTCGACGTGTCCATACGCGTCAATCGAGTGCGCTTCGTGACGCCATGTTGCCCTTATCAGGCAGGTGTGTGACAAAAATTTGATCTTGATCTCGTCTGTGCAATGTGCGCGACCGAGAGAACCTGAACTCGACCACTCAACAAAAAGGTAAGCAGATTCTGAGTTCCTGTTATACAAAAGTCTCGAGTTGGGTACTTATAAGAGCTGAAACAGGTATCTCTATCCCCCGGCAGGTCTCTGTCGTCAAAATGGCCGAACACGACCTCACCCAGACAATTATCCCATACTGCGATCGCCACCTCGTTTTCCCTCTTCTCGCTCATCTCGAGGGGAATGAACTCTTCCCCGTCGAACAAGTTCAAGCTGCGCAGTATGAGCTGGCGAAAGGAACGAACATGGTAGACTACGCCGTCAGCCTGTTCGAGCAGTTGCATCCGAATGAAGAGGTCCCTGCAGGTACGTCGCAGTCATGTGGGATCTGCGCGGTATTTGAGTTTGTAATCGTTAGAATTCGCCGGGAAGCGTGAAAGTGCTCTCTCCACGAATGAGAGGCTTCAGCAAGATGCTCAGGATGTCTTGAATGTGATCGAAAACCCGGAGGTAGCGCAAGCACTGAGACAGGACAAGAACCAAAACTTGCAGTACCTAAAGGAGCACTACAACGTGAGTGTCCGAATATGCCCATTTTTTCTTGTGTTTTTGGGGTGGAGTAGATCGCTACCTCAGCCACATACTCGCAGATCATATCTGACCATCTCACATGACGTTTTAGGTTACACTCGAACAAATCAACGCTCTGTATAATTTCGGTCAATTCCAATACACGTACGGCAACTATAGCGGAGCTGCCGACTACCTCTACCATTTCCGTATTCTCTCTACTGACCCCGACCTTACCTTGTCTGCCCATTGGGGAAAACTTGCTTGTGATATCCTCACCGGAAAGTGGGATATCGCCCTTGAAGAGCTCAATACCCTTCGAGAAGCGGTGGATTCACGCACCCCTGCGCACCCCGCTTTCTCCACCAGCTCTTCACCAGCTGACCCCGCGTTGACTCAGCTGCACTCTCGCACGTGGTTGTTACACTGGTCCCTGTTCGTCTATTACAATCACCAGGATGGCCGCACTCTCCTCCTAGAAACCTTCCTATCTCCAGCGTACCTCAACACTATTCAGACGTCATGCCCATGGATATTGCGCTACCTTGTTGCTGCTGCAGTATTGTCACGCAAAGCCTCGTCCACATCGGGCAGCGCAGTCTCCAGCCGGGTCCGCCACTCGATCCGTGAAGTCGTCAAAATTATCCAAATGGAGGAATATCAGTACCAGGATCCTATCACCGCCTTCCTCAAGGAACTTTATGTAGAGTTTGACTTTGAAGCCGCCCAGCGCGAACTTGGCAAGGCAGAACAAGTCGTCGGAAACGACTTCTTCTTGTCCGAGTTCAAAGACGACTTCCTTGACAACGCCAGGTACCTCATTAGCGAGGCTTACTGCCGTATACATCAGCGCATTGATATCGCGTAAGATTTCCTTTTCTACCGCGTAATCTCTGTACTCAGTCTCTGGTCTTGCAGTGATCTCTCCGACCGACTCAACTTATCACGCGATGAAGGTGAAAAATGGGTTGTGAACCTCATCCGCGAGACACGTATGGGCTCCGACGCTAAGATTGACTTGGGCAAGGTACGTGATCTTTGGTGCAGCGGAACTACCAGCTTTACTGAGCATCGGTCACAGAATGTCATTGAGATCAACCGACCACCGCAGCCTATATACCAGACGGTTATCGAGAAAACTCGTGGTCTTGCTTTCCGAACGCAGGCTATGGGCGCTGCCATGGGTCGCACGCAGGGCGTGCCTGCTGAGCAGCCGGCGGTAGTCGAGGCTGCTCGGTGATCATGCTTCTGCCGATTGTCCTGCATGGTTTCTGTCATACATGTTTGTGTAGCATAGCGTGACATGTATTCTATGTGATATTCCATATAAGGTTTTCTAGACGTTCGAAACATGTCGGACTGGCTACAAGCGCAAAAGATTCGAGCTTTCGAGATCTGGATAAGATCATGAAATTCAATGGCAGATAATTAGCGTTTGTCGGATGCTATGCTCCTGGGAAGGGCTGGAGCATTAATGATGAATCCCCTTGAGCAATACGAATTCGTTAGCTTCGCTCTATGGTGCATTCGCCAGAGAGTAAATTGGTGGAGCTTCGAGCGGACCAATGGATAGTGCAGCATGTGCTGTTACAATCTCAACATTCTGCTGAAGGAGAGGCTTTTGGGAGGGAGCACTAGGGGAGAAACCAACCGCTTCGAAAGGATAGATTGCGATTGAGTACTAGCACGACGGGCGGCAGAAGAATCAGTTCGTGCAACCGAGGAAGCTCGTATGTTTATCTAGATAATGACTGACCTCCAGACTATAGTTCAGAATACGGAACTCGGGAACGAGATGTTCAGGTACCACGAGTTGTCCACGCAAAGCCCGACTGGTAGCGGACTCCTCGCCTCCGCCGGGAATCAGGGTGAAGCTGACCGAGGCTATTTGCTCTGTATGACTTTCCGACGGTTCACTGACGCCTCTCCCTCCAATAGCATATGTACCCTGCCACGGTGTAAAAGTCATGGTTCGGGTAAGCACCACTCTGGGCGCGTGGACGGAGGAGAGCAAATTCAGTGCCTGATTGTCCGTTGATGATATGGCCAGGTAAATGGGAAATGCGATGCCACGCGTGTATGATAGCTAGGACAGTCAACTGTGAAGCCTACTTGGGGCAGGTTGTGCCACTGCCACTCACCGGCAGAGGCATGGAAAGCTATCGGGATGCTCGGCCTCAATGATATTTCGAAGTGACGGATTTTAACATACCGTGCACATCACCTCGACCCGTCTGGAGTTGAATAAGACCCCAGTCATGTCAACACTGGGCAGTGCTTTCCATCCATCAGGATCATCGTCTGGTCCTGGCGGCGCTGCCCCTTCAACTTGGGCTATTTGACGGAGTACAGATGGTAAACGTGGATGCAAGAGAGGGACATAGCAGAAAGGACATATAAGCCTGATATGTCGGGTAATGAGCGATGAATGCAGCATAAGACGCGGTCGGAGCTCACTTGTAACCTGAGCTGAAGAATCCCGTTTTAATCCGGACTTTCAAATGATATTCTATTGAGAATTTGTTGGGCGTGTCTGCGAACGTCGGGGGTAGACGAAAATTCTTTGAACCTCCATCACATGGAATTTTGACACCCTTGGGAAGCTTGAGAGAGTATGGCCATGAATGGCGACCAGCTAGCCATGGTTTCCTTCTCAACGAGGTCCTGGTAATCTCATTGAGCTCCGAAGAGGTTCGTTGGTCAATCTCGCTGGTCTCGGAGTAGAGGTCCTGGCACATGGACAAAAACCTGTGCACGGCACACTCTTTCTTCAACTCTCCAATAACCTAAGTAAGAGATATTGTCAGCACCTGTCGGTGTTTTCTGCATAATCAGGGATGAAATGCGTCAGATAAGCTCTATTAAGCGTGCGCACTGAGCGCGACAGTGCTAGTAGTGGCGCCAGCGCTGAACAGTGAATTAACCCAATCCCGCACTGGCAACTTGCAAGAGATCGGCCCGCAGTCATAACAGAAGAACATACCTGTACACTAATAGAGCGAATGTTAATGCCCTCTAGTAAGTTGAGAGTGACTGTGCCAGCAAGCGTCTGTCGCTGGCTCAGTAAGGGCATGGCTTCAACACTCTCCGCCCTGTTGAGCAGCACCACCTCCAAGAAAGGGTGCCCACCCTTCATCAGCCGAAATGAATGTTCCACTTGTGGGTCCGCGCGTGCATTGACGTGCTGGTCATAAGCAGGCAATTCTCCATCAACGTGGGGAATGTTTGCCGCCATCATACGGTAAATTGCCTGTGATGATGATTCAGTGAGTGCCAGGATATCTCAGCAGCGAAAAGCGGAATGCTTACGAACAGATGGGGATTGAAGCAATGCACTGCTATTTCATACGCCATGAAGAACGAACCTACTATAAGGCGCTAATTTTTCGAGTACAGCTGGCAGCCTGGGAGTACAGAGCGACCATAAGAGGATGCTGGGAAAACCATGTCAAGAGGAAAGGGTCCGCTTCCACTTCGCGGGCCGCTAACGTATCATGGATATGATGAATATTGACATGAATTTGTAGTGGGTGGCTTCACAGAACAGAGAACTTCCGCCAATATAGTCATAGGTGCTGCATGCGGTACAGCGTGCACCTCAATCGAATCAAGAATCCATGAGCTGGTAATTGGGGGAACAAAAACAAATGTTGACAACAATATCACCCCTCTTGCTCGATGTCCAGTTGCGAGTGGGCCATGCGGCTCCCACTGGCATATGCACAGTTGCCACAGGAAACGTCCTTGACAAGAGTTTCTGAACTTGTGATCTATCGGTTAGTACGCTGGCAGCATGGAAGGTAAACGGAAGCACTGTTCACGGATCAAGAGCATCTAAAGCTCGCAATAGGCAACGTTGTCTCAATCCTTGCCAAACGCAAACCACAAGGGACATTATTCATCCCAGGCTTCGTATAGTCCAAACGGAGGTATGTCTCTGCCCGAGGGCTCGAAATAGTAAAGTCTTCCGTGCGTAGAAGACATTGAGTATGTGGTTACGTCTTTTGCCGTCCATTTGGAAAGCGAAGAGCCTGAGGCCCCCAAGATGAAACAGGGTCAGGGTCATATCCATACTAGAAGATGAACCGAGTTGACGGGTTGAATGCACGCAGTGGATAGCCCGAGGTCGTTTGTATTGAGCCCAAGATCCCGAATGTACCAGCCGAGGGGCTCGTCTTTTGTTCAAGTTGATACAGGCTGTGCCCAGACAATCTATGATGACGTCTATAATACCCGTGTAAGGCCTACTTTCCGTGACTGTCGGTAAGAGACTTGTCTCTTGGGTCTATTGGACGAGAATATGTCAACATGCTGCGCTATTCTGCGCCCTAAAGAACATCAAAATCAGCAATCTCATCGATAGACAGCAAACCCAGGTCTCTACTGCGTCAGTCGCCCAATCGATGAACCGAAAAGCAGCCCATTTATGACTGCCACAGAGCCAGTTCCACGCCACATTTACGAACCTAGATAACACATACGAGACGTCCCCGCAGGAAAGTTGGTGCACGGTAGTAGTAATACAAATATTTCGGTCACACCTCTGCCGACATTAGTGAGAACATGATGCATGCTAGGGCTGGCCGCAACGCTCAATGACATAAGCCCTGGCTCGTTTCTGTTCCTGACCTCCTACACCTTCAAGCGCTTCGGCGATTTCTCCGTCCAAATTTTCCTGGCAATGGGACAAAGGTCAATGACCCAGTGTGTAGCAGCACACTATGGACTCACTCTGGAGCGATCCGCCCCCGCTTCTATCAGCAGGCAGGCCGCTTCGGCGTGCGCGGATTCCATGGCGAGATGTAACGGCGTGTTACCTGTGTTTGCCTTTTCTGTCACAAGGGTACTGTGTTATGGGCACGAATCAATGTTGCTTACCTACGCGGTCGGCGGGATTAAGACGTGTTTTAGGCGAATCTTCCGGCGGATGCAGCAATACATTGATAAGTCCAATCGAGCCAGTAGTAGCGGCCCTATGCCTGGAATAGCCCAATCAAAAATATGCCGACGGTATAACGAATGCTCAACTTACAAAGGTGTCTGGTTGGCTTTATCTCTGGCATTGATCTGATCGGAAAGACGCGGTCAGCAGGGGGTGTTATATCAGCGTGCTCGCTCACATCCGCGCCTCGTGCAATTAGTAATTTACTGATCTGTTGTCATCCTCAGGTAAGATAGAATGGACAACGGTCAGAAATACCACCTACATCCACGTGCGATTTAGAAGCTGCGTAATGCCTTGTGATAGCGCAGCGGTTGTATGAGGTTACATCAAGTGTAAATCAAGGTTGTACCCACAGTGCTGTCAGTCCTTTGTCATTCGTCTTCTTGACGTTGGCACCGGCACCAAGCAGCTCACGGACGATATCTTCGTGACCTGCACTGGCTAATTAATCGAGTCTCAGTATGTAAAATGTACACAGGGGAAAAATGAGGCTCAACAGGCAATGAGCAGTGGTGTCCATCC
This sequence comes from Irpex sp. M6601, assembly GCA_037039805.1. Taxonomy (NCBI): domain Eukaryota; kingdom Fungi; phylum Basidiomycota; class Agaricomycetes; order Polyporales; family Irpicaceae; genus Irpex; species Irpex sp. M6601. The sequence continues at coordinate 36,884 of JAXQGN010000152.1, read as the reverse complement.
GCTGTTGTCTGGGATGTCGACCTCGGCGCTGAGGTCCAACAGGTGTCGGACTATATCAAGAGAGCCTGATGTGGCAGCCCAATGCAAGGCCGTGCGCCCGTCCTGGAAGATATAATAAGCAGCGTATCAGATGAGAATCACAGCGAGGGGCTTACGATGTCTTGCGAGTTGAGGAGATTCGGGTCCTGAGCAAGCAATGTGCGCACAAGACCTACCTGCCCTGTGGTTGTGGAACAGTTTGTCAGCTACTTACACTAGCTGATTAATTTAGGGGATACTTACTGTTGAGGGCGGCGTTGTGGATTGACATGTTTGCCATGCTCGCTGTAGCTGACAGACAGGATGTACCTCGAGCTGAATCAACTTCTGCAAGGTACGCGGCGTCGAGCACCCTCAGATCAAGCGGGACGCGTCAAGGCTCAGGCGATATGTACGCGAGTCGCATGGCAGCCACGTGATGCACGTGATCAATCGGCGAAGTGCATGGCCGACCGAGGCGCGTGTGGCTCAGTGGCACCGCGCCAGGGCTTGCCAGTGCCAGTGGTTGTGCTCGTCAGGTGAGAAAAGTCTGAAATCCAGCGTGGTTTTGTCACTTAAGCTCAAGCATCAACAGCATTGTGTCGGACATCTCAGAGTCCTCACCGACTTGAGCGACTTCTTGCCCTTTGCGCCCGTGCAGCCTCACTGCCAGTGCAGTCGTGAGTTCTGCTGCCACCCCATGTCATCCGTGCAACCCGTTACGGAGGGCACTGCCTCGGCCGAAAGCAGCTCGCATGCCCTTCTCGCATTCCTGCAGTCGCAATCTCAAAACACGTTGACACGTCTCTACCAACGGCCATCGTCATGTCTATCTATCTTCCGGTTCGTATAGCTGCGCTCACCATTGTGGCACGCGCTGACTGCAGCTGTTGGAAGTTTGTTGGGCCCATTGGAGCGACAATTAGTAATGAACCTTCTTTGGCTAGAGTCGGCAATCCCAGCTACTACTATGGCTGCTTGGGTCACAGCCGAAGGCACAAAGTAGGCACTGAACTTCATTTGCTCCTTTGGTTGAATTGTGCATTTAGAGTTGGATTTCAGGCCGTATGACACCGCACTGTCGGTGCTTTCACATTTGCACGTTTTGCCACAATCCTCTATCAAGCTAGCCCTCAACGTCACATTCAAGACCAGCTTACGACAGGCGATCACGGGAGGGTAAGCACTTACAACCATGCCTGAACGTCATCACCCACATAATGCAGAGGCACGAGTGGCAGTTTCGGGGCACCCGCTGAGAAGGACGGGAAGCACCCAGCTCCATCCATCGAAACGCTAGATGCATACGCACTGGAGCGTTGGGAGGTAGGCTCAATTTCCTCCGAGATACGCACAACTCACAGGTCTTAGACAATCCTGCATTATATGGTATCCTCGGGAACGGGCCGAAATCCCGCCAAGCCTTCTCAAGGCGTATTGTATCTCTTACAGAGAAGTGGTCTGATGTCCAATGCACAGTACGACTACTCATTATCTACGGTGGCTCTGTTCTTACTAACGACTTGAGATATGTACAGCGGATCATCACTTCAGATAACATCTTCAGGATTTCAGTTTCTTCTCCATAATCCCCATACGCAATTATGGGAGCTACTTTTGCAGTACCTTCGAATGGCTGAGGTACGATACAACGAAGATGAATGGGTCTAGGACCGTGACAGTACTTACTGTCTTGCAGGAGCGCCAGATGGACTTGGTCGAGGTCCTTAGTTTTCTATTCATGCTATCGACTATGGAACTTGGCCGTGTTAGTCCATTCTCTCCCAATCGCTAGTACAAACCTGACTAGTTTCGCATGCAGGACTACTCCGTTGAGCATCTAAGTCCAACGCAAACTGCCATGTTAGAAGATCTACGCGACTATGGCATTATCTGGCAGCGCAAGGTTAAAGATAACCCTATACTATATCGAATCCAACCTTACAACCACAATAGCCCTCTTCCAAGCGCTTCAGCCCAACTCGTTTGGCAACGACGTTGACATCCTCGTCGCCTCCGTTACCTACAAGTAGCGGTTCTGGCTCTGACGGCCAGAGACAAGGTTTTATAATTCTAGAAACCAACTATCGCCTTTATGCGTACACGGGTGAGCTGTGGTATCATTCTAAAGTTGTTAGTGCTCATCCTCGATCCAGATAACCCTCTGCAAACTGCCGTGCTCAATCTCTTCGTTACTCTCAAGTCTCGCTTCCCAAACCTTGTTGTAGGCGCCATTACCCGCGAAAGTGTGAAGAAGGCCCTTGCTAGCGGCATCACGGCTGATCAGGTTCACGGATACCTCATAGTCCTCACGCTGACTCTATGCTGATTGGGTCCCGTCAGATCATCAGTTATCTGACCACACATGCCCACCCGCAGATGAGAAAGAATGTACGTACAACGGCCGACCCAACACCACGAAGCTCGGACTCACCGAGCGAAACAGAAGCCTCTTCTACCTGTTACGGTCCAAGACCAGATTCGGCTATGGGAGCTGGAGAAAAACAGGGTCAAGTCACAGGAAGGCGAGCGGAACACAAGTTGTGACATCGGCTTTGCCACTGACATGCTGACAGGATACCTCTACACCGCCTTTGCATCGCAAGCGGACTATGAGTACGTACTCAACTACGCAAAACAACTCGACGCTGTGCTGTGGGAAAGCTCTGCGAAGAGATGCTTCTTTGGAAGTTTGGAAGGACATCCCAATATCCGTGGATTTATCGAGAGAAGGGCTGCTGGCAAATCGTGATGTATGAAGGGGCGGCGAGAAAGAACCCCGCGGTTCGACATTCTTATGGTTTCACGTGGGGGTCACGATAGAGCCGTTGTAATGTTTCGTAGACTAGACTAATCGCAACCAGTGCGACATGGCCTCGCTGAGGGATACATATTCATGACATGTCGTAATAGATACATCGGCGGAAAATACGGTCCGTATGAGATCAGGTTCTACTAAAGATTGTGCCACGCGTTGCGTCATCGTTCCTGCCCTGGGTATCTGTGTTGTGTAGGAAGAGCGGCTCGCTGCAAGTTGCGGTGCGGGCTTGAAGAGACTCAATAAGATAGCCCTGGGAACTGGAATGGGACGCGAACACACCTCTGTTCTTCCCATGTCCAGCCAGTCGAGCCTGATCGGCTGCGACTCGACTCCCGTGGCCGTATTGAGGCCGTACCAACGGCTTCTGGGGAGTGCGACAATGACATAGACGCAATTGAATGGTCGAGGGTCACTCGTCCATCACGTACACGGGGGTTCGGGGAGAACCCTTCTCGAATGTGTGACATACCCAACCCGCTCATCTCCCAACGGTTTTCCTGGAGAGAAGCCGAGTGAAGCGATGGGTTCGAGGAATACACGTCGTGCAGCGAAGATTCGGCGGGAGGAGAGGATCCATATTGGAAGTATGGTGAAGGAGACCATTGGGCCGGCGAAGCTGGCGATGAACCGGGCTGATCCATAGAATGGGTGTAGTAGTCTCTGTTGGACTGCATACTCAACCCCGAGGCTACAGGAGAATGAGACGCATCGATGTGCTGATGGTGTGCAGATGGAGCTGAGTACTGGTGGGAATGCCCGGGAAAGCGAGCTGGTGGTCCAGAGAATTGTGCCTGAGTGTGATCCGAGGGGCCCTCGCTCATCACTCCTCTCGCCAACCTGCTAACACCGTCAACTGGACTCGGGCTCTCAGACTGGTGCAATGTCTCATCAGAGTCACGGCTAAATGTTTCCCATGGTATACGTCAGCTCAAAACGCCCACAAGTTCTTGTACGAAAGCTTACATTCGGGTTAAGCGTCCGTCCGGTCCAAGCTCGAGCTTGGGAGGGTACCGGAAGTTGGTGGACTGTACCAGTTCGTGAGGGATCTCCAACGCCATGATAGCAGGCACCGTGGTTGGCCTCTGAAGTCGGCCCGACCTCACGTCGTCAAGCGTGTAGTAGCATATGAGGTGGTGGTCTGAGCCGCGTATTTTGACAGTAATGGTCTGTCCAAAAGCAAACGTTAGTCATGGGCGAGGCGGCAAGTGGGGTATATGTCAAAAACTAGTTACCTTCTTAATCAGCCCTTGTATTTTCAGCGCCGCATGGGCATCAGCTCTCTGTAAGAGATCGTGCGCGCCAGGGGTTGGGTAGACGCTGCGGTTTGTGCGCTCGACAACCTCTCGATAGACCTAACATCGGGCTGTTAATCTACCGCTCGTACGATGCAGCGGTTATTAGGCATACTAAGAAGTTCCCCGATATCCGGCTGGGTGTCCAGGTATACCCTGCAGGGTTCAGGCGAGGATTAACGTGCTGAACTTGCATGAAGCTAGTTGGCGAGACACATACCGTCTGTCCAGCGTTTGATGCCGCTCTCTTCGACGCTGAAGACGAAGACGGCGCCGCTCCTGATCATGGAGCGTCGCTCGAGCTCGTTGAGGCGACGCGTTATGCGGGGTATGAGCCCACAACGCGCTGCCTGTATAAGTCGTAGAGCATCCGCAGTTGTCTCAACGAAACCACAGAATGGGACAACGTCGGAAACAGGTGAAGGGGGCATAGTAACGATGGTGTGCTGGAATACTGGACTGGGTGTGGTGTGATGTCGAAAAGACCGAGATGGAGTGCCATCTATATAGTGGAGGACTAGCTGCTCCTACTTTTATCTGTAATACCAAGCTATTGGTCCTGTCAAACATCGAGGGGTATCTTGTGAGGATCTCCGTACACGGTCGATGCACACGAGCTTCCTGGAGATTCCCAGAATCTGATACTAAATGTTCCCCGCGGCAAAACTTACTATAGAGTATAGCTCGTAACTTTGCGCACGCTTGCGCTCCGTTGAGGCTCTGGGATTGCTGTACTTTCAGCGCTTTCGAAATACTGCAGTAACTGCACTATCGATATACTGGCGCGTCACTGAACATGCAGCTCGAGCCCGGTTTGCTTGCCGGACAGCGGCCGTTAGAGGCTTCAATTTTGTCGATCCTGCAATGGATGACCCCGTTGTAATCTGTATTCCTCAACTCAGCAGTCGGAGAATATATGGAACCATCGCTACATTTTTGTAAGAATCAGCTGGACTATTGCGAAGGATGGGGCATACCGGCGGGTCTCTGGAGCGGCAAGTAGAAACAGGGCTCGATAGGGTTTCAGGAATCATGCTTCCGTCGAACCGGGGCGCGAACTCTGAGGGAAGACTGCACTCGTGGGTGTAGGCAACGAGGGCAGTCTGCAACCCGTCAGAATACACTTCGCGACATACAGGTACGGAAATCTGAGCTTGTGCAGCTTGTTGATGGCCCACGCATCACGTACGTATTGATGGACCTGCTGCTGAGGTGCTGGTACGCTGCACAAAATGAGTAGATCTATTGCCCCATCGCACCGCGGTGGGAATAGCAGTGCAGGTGGGGGAGTCGGGCAAGGCCGCGAGCGCTGAGTTTCAATGTAGCTGTTGTCATAATGTTCAAGATATTCTGTAATTCTGTGAATTCTTGTATTCAACGACTGATACCGTGTTTGGCTCCGTCCCGCCCTCGTTCAAAGTCCGCGAGGGAGGGTTCAGACGTTCAGTGATCAGACTTCCCATCGGAGGGGGGAATAAACGTGACGCAGGTTCTCAGCGGTGTGCTGGAAATGGGTGGCAGATGGGAAGTGACGACATAACTCATGTGCAGTTCGGATGCGACGGAAAGATTAATGAAAGAGGAGGTTCTACGAACAGTTCTACTCGCTTGCCCACAGGACACGGGTCAGCGGCAAGACGTTCATTCCAAGACGAAGACGCGTGGATCAGCAGAACACCCCACATACGCACTAGACTAAGGGACGACCGCTACAGGCGTCTGAAGTCTCGAATGGTTCCGTACCCAATACACACCAACATATCACCACCCATTGCCAGTAACCGCTCGTCGCCACCCCTGCTGCGTAAGCCACGCCCCGCGTGAGCATCCCCAGGCCGCAATACACTCATCCTGTCTTTCTGTGGCGGATGACGACCCTGCTGGGTTCACAAACAGCCATTCCGACCCACTCCCGCGGAGTCCCAAGACCGCCGCGGCCGACGGTGAATAGGTTTATGTTCAGCTGCATGCGCAACACGCAAAACATGCACACAAATAGAACAATGTTCTCTCGATATGATCCCTAAAGTCTGCGTCGCGGACTGACAAGCGTCCCGTCGTCAGTACAGTCGCCGTTAAGATAACAGGGACGCGACTCTGTTCAAAGTAGTGAGATTGAATAACCGAAATACGTTTGACTGGCCATGTCAGAAGTCAGATGCCATGTGACATGCGAGCGAGGGGCAGTTCGCTCGAATGATCGTTCTTGCGATTCGTCGGCAATATCGTGTTCTACTGCGTGCGATAGCAACCGATGCATACCTCAAAACAATCACCGGTCATCCTGTCGAGCTGATTACTTGTACGTATCACGGTAAATAGACCTTCGGACGTGTTGGATGCCCTATTCAATTTGACAGCCACAGATACAGCATTTTGGCACACCAGTCGTCATAGTCCTTCTTCCCCTATGATCTATCTCCTCGGCCACCAGGGAGTCCCAGCACGTCTCAGAGGATGGATACAACTCGAACAGGGCTTGAGCTTCTCTCCGGAGTGAACTTTGGACACAACGTGATCACAAGCTTCTGCTTCGTGTGAGCGGGCTGTGTACAGCACCAATCATCTTTGCGGGCCATCTAGCATACGCCCAACTCTTACCCGCAGGAGCCCTTTGTTCGGTTCCGTTGTGCCTCGAGAATAAAACACACAGTTAGAATTGTGCTGCCCCATGGTCATGCTTGAAGTCCGGGACAACGAACAATACCTGCCAAGTAAGGTAGGATACCTACAGCGACTCGAGAATGGGTTTTTGATTACACCACCTCGGATTGACGATCATCGGATCTTTATCTGGGAATCTGACGGCCAATATTACCGAGACAAGTCAGTTAAAGGGAATCAAATATTCAGCCCGATCCGAAGGTGCCACTCGGTCTGGCAGCGGGAGAGCATTGTGCGCACCTTTACCTTTCCCCTGTTTCAGATGAATGTCGGCAAGGGGTATCTGTTGGCTGTCGATATACACCAATTTGTTGCTGAACAACATGGTTGTTGCGTCAAAAAGCCTCGTTCTTCTACCTAATGTACCTGGGACCTAGGCATAGCATCTCTCTATCACACTGTACGGTATCAGTTCCAAGACAGTTATTAACAGGCTCTTCAGACTTGCCTGCCTGAAATTTCGGCGGGCGCCGCTGGGTACAACGCCGCATCGTTGATAAACTTTTGAGGATCGCGATGTGGGTGTCCCTTCGCGATACTGTGGATGAGTTTGATCGACATCTGGTTTGAAACTCAGTCAGGATAAGGAACCGAGATGCCCTATTCGTCTCCGATGAATCTTTCTGCAAAGGGATACATGGTGGAGCGGGTACACAGTTTATGGATACCCTAGAATGTGTGGGCGTTAGTGTGGTACATTGAGCAATGAAGGGAGCGAAAGTAGGCCAGTAGTCATGTCGTGCATAGTCCGAGGATAAACCTCGCTGTTCTTCCCATCTATGAGTAATTGACGTGGTGGAGTGGAGTCGTGGAAACATTAAGCATAGTCAATGAGAAATCCGCGGCGAACATGGACATACGAAAGTGTGTCTTCTCCCTCGAAGTAAACTCGGTACGTAACGCAAGCCCAGCAGAACGTTTTCATGCCGACCTGGAATTCCATTTAACGTGAGCATGCTACCTTATGCCTTCTCAAGAATCAAACACTCACATGTATCCTCACAAACCGCAAACGACGGTCCAGAGTATCTAGGTTCGACAACGCGGTCAGGCTTCTTGGAACATGCCGGAGTAGAGTTGTCGGATGCACGTCTACTGCATTGTGCGTCATACGCCGACTATGTCACTCGGCAGCCGACCGCCCAATGCTGCTTGTCTGGCTGTGCGGACGCTCAGCAGTGAGGATTTTCCATGAACCCCCGGTTCACTGATACAGCACATAGTCTAACGCTCTAAGTGTCGAGGAATTGCAAGAGCGTAAGGGAGAATGATCAATTGCCGGCAGCTGTCGGTAACGCGTGAGCGTCGTGCAGCGCCCCAGCGCCACAATCATAACACGTTCCAGAGAGTGGACTTGGGCTGGCAGTATTGCGCCTATGCAATGGTATCTGTTTCTCCTCGCGTCTCTTGAGAAGGTAGGGCCACCCGGGACCAAAGTAAATTCTGGCCGGCGCGCAAGCCTAGCCTTAGGAAGGAGCATGGAGACACTCCAACAAGATGGAATGACCAAATTTGCTGACCTTTTGCATATAGAGCGCCTCGTTCAATGTAAGCAGTACGAGATGGTGTGGGCAGATTCACTGTTCGAACATTGAGTCAGCCATAGATGCATAGGATGTCTCTGGGAGCAAACAGACCAACGTGCAAGGTGAGGAATTGTCGGCTCGCATGTGAAGCTTGAAGGCCGGATGCTGTCAATTGCATCTCTGTGCAAAGATAAGCCACCCAGAACGTCTTGGGTGTTACAAAGTTGCATTGGATGGCCTGACTTCGCCCCGAGACGCGGATGTCAGATGCCGCTTTCCTGGGTGTACTTCGATGAGCATTACAAATGGTATTGTTCGCACAACAGAGCTTTGCGAACCTGCATACTATGTCATACATGTCATAGCTGGCATATCAACGGCCAACACTGACTGTACAGGAATAAACGTCACACACTCTTGTTCACGCGTCGAACTGTGGCTGAGCATTTTAAGCAGAGAGATATATCACAGACTCTTTTCGCCAGCAATTCTTCCAGGATATCCGCGCGCTTCCTAGGCCACATTTGCACTCTGTTTCTTGGCTTACCCACGCGACAGTATTGCGGGAGCGAGGTAGATAGAACGACAGTATTCAGAGCCAGAGATACAACCCATTCAGTGGTTGTTACGGGTTAAAAATATAGCTGTACAATCGGAGGACCTAGATTGAATACGACAGTTTATTGTCCACTCGTCCTCGTGTACGAAGCATTGCTAACCTGCAACTGTTGCTCACTTGCGGTGTGAGCGTGTGTTTGATGTACTTGAGCCGGATAATATTCCGCTCTCTCCACTTCCAATTCTAGAAACAATTCATAGTACCGTGGATAAGTTGAGAGTGAGAGGCAAGGACGAATTGTGTTCACTGTACAGTATGTAGGTTACCGCAAGTGATGGTAGGTGTGTGATCCCGAACGGTATAGTGCTCAAAGCGGCAGTTTGATGCCGGCGGTAAGACCGGTCTGATCCGGTCATTACTTGGATCTGAGATTCACTCCGCGCAAAGCTCCAGAACCGGATTTGGAACGATGTTTCTTACCACCACCGTCGTGCCATAACGGCCTCGTCCCAATCTCCTCGCTGTAGCAAGGATCTCACAGGTGATAATTTGTTAGTCTTAGCCAATGAGATACGCCGCCTGTCTGATTTTAATGAAGGCTGAATACAGGATTGGCTACCAGTTATGCCGCCACCATCCTCTGCGGCACTTCCTCTGAACGTAACATCAACGGTAACGCCGTCTAAGGCATCTATCAGTCCTGTATCCACCACAGGTGCCTCTGCAGCTGCACCTAGCCCGTCGAAGCCTGTTGTCAACACATCGGATATCTCTAGTCCACACGAGCTCACTGCTTTCGTCAGTACAATTCCAAACTCTGGGCAGCAACCTTCTTCTAACCACATACCAAAGGTCGAGACTCTGCTCGAACAACTAGACGCTAAATTTGACGACATGTCTAACCAGATTCTCGATCGGAGTGAGTTCTCTACTGTTTCAATGTTCGACCATCAGCGTTTGCCGTTAACGCGTTCTGTCTCTGTATAGTGACACAAATGTCCACGCGAGTCGATGCACTAGAAGCCTCTATTCAGGATATAATCAATGGAGACGCCACTACCGCCCCCACCAGCCTACCTCAGTCGCCCATCTTACGAAAGAGTGGGGTCTAGCGTTCGCAATTCAGAAAGCACCGAATACTGGTTTCTAGGCCAGGATGACCTGATCACATATTCGGACAGCATTGGTTTATTCCATATGAATAGCAAAGATATTTCGTGTTGTACCAGATCTATCGGCTCGGAGGCATCAATGCTTACCACTGATTAGCGGATGCAGACTTAAGGTATCTCATTAGCGCTAGCTGGCCACAGACGCACTTTGAGGACGATATTAGTTTCATATGTAGAATTCTAGCACCCGATGTTCGCGCGTTCCTAAGGGAGCGGATGACGAGATAAGAAAACACGTGGTATTGTCCATCTGGTAGTTGACTGTAGTTGACTGGTGGACGAGAATCTACTACCCAGTAGCACAATGCGTTTACCAACCGTCTCGTTGAGAGAATCAATCAAGACTCGGCGCACCGCTGGCTGATGCTGGCGCTAATACTCTTCTCGGGGCCGCCGTTCTAGAGGGCGGCGCCCCTCCAAGCATAGCCGACAACATGTCAGCCATCGGATTGCCTTGTTGTGATCTGGGTGGAGGGATAGCGAAGTACAATTCTGATATTTCGCTGAGTGCCTATAGAATAGTTAAAACACGTCGTATCAGTAAAGAATCACGTATTGGTGCTGTAACAATGCGCATGAGCGCAAACGGCGGGGATCATCGTCATCGAGAAGGTAGTCTCAGTAATTCCTAGTGAAGACCTTTGAACCTTCGGATTCCGGGCTGCGCGTTCCTTGCCCGAGATCCGTGTGTGCGCATTACCAGCAACGGTAGATGTAGGCAGAACAGAGTGGACTGGCTCCATATTGAGACGTACCTTGCGAACTTCCTTCACGGCTAGAAGGCCACCTTTGCTCTGGTAACTCCCACAAAGACGTATCCACGCCTCCCGCATGACCTTGTTCTTGTCCCCTTGTGAACGCTGACACGCGCGGACAGCAAGTTGCGCGAAATTGACCAAGGAATCCGTCGTAAACACAATTTCATCCGGCGTGCCTGAGACCGGTTTACCAATAGGGATTGGCGTGGACTGAATGGGGGATATGAAATCTGGGCGGGATGCGGCTAATTGAGAGACAAGATGTGTGATGAATGCACGCGCTGCTAAAATGTTTCCGTTCTGAAGATATCTGCCGATGAAGGTAGTATCAGCCCATGATGACCGCAGCGAGAGGGCCGGAAAGAGGCGGAATGAATGGAAGAAGGAGTGCACCGATGTGGCAAATTATGTGCATCAGCCGGGAGACCAATGGTAACGGCTGCTTATACCGTAGTGATTCGAACGGACTGAACTTACGGAATGGTTCCACGAAGAGCAAATGCCCCCGGAGCTCCGCCTGTTGATGACCATTCGCCATACAGCTGTGCAAGGGTTCTTGCGCTATCTCGTTTTCCGGCTGCAAGATAGTGCAGCTCGGCAGATTCGAAAGCACCCTCTAACAGGAAGAACGTAAGATGTAGTCAGAAACATGAGGCCACGCGTTCGAACCTTTGTATAATATCTCCGCAATGTAGTGGTGTAGGTCTGGGTCTCCAGACGGACAAGGTCCAGACTTTGCAGACCAGCTACATTGGTCTTAGTGATATTCAGACAAAGGAGCAAGTAACAAAACGCACGCAATAGATTTATCAATAACTGTCTTCCGCCACGATCCAGAAGGACCAGCCAAGGCTATGAGCTGGGTAAGGCGACCTGCGGGTTGTGAGAAACATTGTGGCCAAACAGAGCAGCTGAACAGGAAGGGACATACCCCGGCTCTCCGCATTCACCTCCTCTCCCTTGTTCTCATACACATCCAGTAAGAACACTGAAAGATCTGTGCCGCTACCTTGCTGTCCTGTCTTGAACAGTTCTCGTGCGGATTGGAACAAGACATCAATAGCGGTATCATATTGACCTGACTTCTGGTAACGAGCAGCAAATGTCCTAGCTTTCTGATGCGCCTCGTAGGGCTGTCCAGATTGGATCAAAGGCAAGATAGCGTTCAAGGCTCGGGATGAGGAGGCAGCTGGCGGCATGGCTGTTTACAGTAAGTCGTGCGTGGACGAATGCCTGGGACGCGATGGAGTAGATCAGCGTTGTCACATAGGCGCCGACCTGCAGCCATCGTGATCGGGGCGCTCTGATCAAGTCGATTGACACGCTCATGTCGAACTCTTACGGTCTCTTACATGACAAGCGAAATGAGTCTATTGGGCTTCGATGAGCCTATTTGCAAAGCAACAGGGAGATGGTTGGAGATGCATGACTGTAAATTAAGCGTCGAAGCCAAGCATCTCAGTAAATGAACGGGAAGAGGATGTTCCTCTTCGGATATTTGTCGCCAAACTCCTTCTTGTAATTCCTGTGCTTTTTGACCGCCCACATCCACATGAAATAGGAACCAGCAAACAGAAAGAGCCATGCTAGATAGGGTATAAGCTCAAATTCGTGCCTGGCCATGGCTTCAAACTCACCAGCGTAACTTCCAGTCATGACGGCCAAGACAGCCCAGCCTATGATCTCGAAAGTGTAGTTGGGGCATGAAACGAGGTTGAAGCCGTATCCGTATGGAATTGCTCGCTTCTTCGTGCCGGCAGGTCTCAAATTACGGAGGTTCAGGTGCGTGAGACCGTTCGACAGTTCAGCCCACTAAAGAGTCGTGAGATACTGGAGACTTCAAGGAACAACATGGGACCTACCAGCCAGACTGCGGTACAAGCCCACAAGAAGCGGGGGTCGTCGCGAATCGTGCCTTGGATATACGGCGACGATGCGCCATATGTTGGGCTATACACAGCATACGCGAGGAATACTCCGCCAAAGATGTGGTAATGGAAGGAGCTACAACGACGTCAGAGATAAACCGCTCCTCAGGTAAGATTGCACGCACTTGCGGAAAATATATGCGAATGGCATTGTTCCGTGAGAGAAGCGGTGGACAAAGAGTGTTTCCAATTCGCGCTTGAGGAAGTGCAAGATTACTTGAGCGTAGACGAACCTAACTGCATATTAGGGAAAGGAAGGACAGAGGATTTTGATACATACCTTTGAAGCAAGCTGTGTTGAACGAGACCCCCATAGAAGATGTGAGGAAAGTTGTATATTAGAGGGTGAACAATGAGGGGGCCGATCTGAATAAAACGAGCTCCATGAGAAACGCCGGTACGGGTCCAGGATTGCACGCACATATTCAATAACAAAGACCGTAGTCCAGCTAATTTGAGGTCCGAGATCCTTTACTACCAGCTCACCGCCATCTACGACACCAATAGTAGCCAAGGTTGCTTCGTCAGGTAAAGCCTTCTTGTCATCTTTTGTGCTGAGTTTCTGTCTAGATGTGTAGAACTAATAAATCGTTCAGTAAGTAAGCACTCTGTGTTAGTGGCTCTCGTACCTTGGGGTACTTTGACGCAAAAGCAGCTTTCACGTCTGCCACGGTTGCCGTGTCTGCTGTCTTTCCGGTAATATCAACGACGTACGGAAGTCCCGGAGCCAGCGACGTGTTACGCGTGGAGGATACGGTGACCTTGACCATATTGTATACCGAGCTGCGCCCGAGTTAGGATGATACAGCAACACAGTTTCAGTGGAGAGTCAGTGACTCGGTACGTGAACGTTACAGAAGACCGCAAGCATCATTATCCCCAAATGACGGTGCAGTTGGGGCGCTGGTATAGTACAATATATATATAATATTAAAGATTGTCTCATATCGGACCCCTAGCTCAGTGGTAGAGCGTGTGATTCCAGCGCTAAGCGATTCGGCGTCCACAAGGTCATCCGTTCGACTCGGGTGGGGTTCATTTTCGATCAACTTATCTTTATGACTCAACTTCGTTTCGTGGCCCTTTGATTTCGCAGTAATTATCATGGGCAAGTCGCATGTACAAAGGAGTTTGCCAAGTGCGTATATAGACGAGAAATCATTATCAAGTTTTGTTTTCGGTTGCAAATCCATCAAGGTATACTGTACGCGAGCCACATCTCACCTGTAAAGCGTGAGGTTCCATTGATACCCGCCCCCACCCAGCTGACGACCAGACTGGCAAGAACTGTCTTGACAGCCCAGCCAGCCAGAACAACCACCGTTGTAAACAGAGGATGACAGTCCAATACAACTGAGCCGAGTTAGCTCGTTCTTTTCCCATTCGTCGAAAAATGGTACTGAATATGGACTTACCTCGCAGTCCGAAACCAGCAGCCATGCCTCCCAGAACGTTCCTGACTATCCATTCACGGTCAAGCTTGTCGTCATCCAACACCTCGAGTGCTCCCACAATTATAGGATTGGTAAACAGGTGGCTCGCGTTGTATTGCGGTGGCAGTGGGCGTTGGGAGACGCCGGAAGAAGTAGATGCCGGACGCCATATCGTCAGAAGGAACAGCAGGAAGAGTTTGTTGAGAGAAGAGTAAAAGATCGTCAGTGGGATATGCGAATACCTAGTATAGGTGCATCAGTGTAAATGCCAATAGCGGTGTTCCTGCTCTTCTCCGTGGAGAACCTTTGCAGAATCAAGGCCGTGATCAGACAAGTTTACGAACCTAAACTCTTGACGGATCCCGGACCGCGGTGATCGCTTTCTGAGTATGCTTGAGCGTGCCCAATCCAGAGCGTGCAGGATCACGAAGCTCGCAAGTATAACGCCTCCATGAAACCCTACGGTCTCTGGTAGCAAAGTGAGCTCTAGTGTTTCGGAATAGTGGAGTGATCAAGCCATATACACTTACCGATAAAGCAGCCTACAAAGGTTCGGAGGAATCCTTCCACCGCGTCTTGATTCCACTTCAATACATCCGTATACAGCCCGTCAGACGTCATGTCCGAACCTAAGATGCAGGAGCGTGTGTCACCTGTGGGCCCGCAGCGATAAAGTCCGCAAACTTACTGAAGTGTGTCCAACGAATGACTTGATTCGTAAACAGACGTCGTTAGCATGTCGGTCGACCGTGAGAGGCAGGAAGACTTATTACTTACATGCATCAATGACGATGAGGGCACTTCCGAGCCTGAAGATGTGAAGCCAACGTTGCTACTGGACAATGAAAAATTCGTACCATGCCGAAGCAACGTAAACGTACCATCTCTCGTGATGACAATACTAGTGAGTGTTCGTCTGTGCTGTGCCTTGATTCCTTGACTCCATTGGGTCTTTGGTCCGGTGCTGACGGGGCAGCAGAATCGTCTGTCTTCTGGGGCCCTTTCTCACTGAGTATTCGTGCGCCTGTACCACGGTTATAGAGAAGGTGACGATAGACGTCTCGCTTCAATAGAATTAAATCAAGCCATAGCGTAAGCATGTCATGTTCAACGTATGGGTCTGCAAACGCGTGACACGATGTCTACCGGGCTTTCAGCATAGTGTGATGTAAAACAATACTAACAGCGTACGCATTGTTCTAGACGCAGATTATCTGCAGAGTCATATACCGTATACAGATACGGAGTTGGCTGTGTGCAACTTGTGCATATAGGCATGATAGCTGTGCTGAACCTAGTAGATGAAGCGCGACAATGTGCCGATGCGGCGACCTGTAAATGAAGTGTCGTAAGGACATCGCACTAGTGTACCAGCCATAGACATACGGTGATGTGGTCGAGAACCCACTTTATTCGACCTGTTCATACATACCAAGCATGGGCACGACAAAAGTGGTGAGAGTTGTAATCAAGTGTTAAGCGCCAAGTGTGATGTTCACCTGTGGCGGCTTCTGTTGTCCTATTTTAGATCTGTCAATTCACAGAATCCCGACGTCCTCTCTCATGATGAGAACGACAAAGCCAGTAGTCAATGCACAGCGAGCACGTCGTTGATTGACTGTTCTACGTGTTGAATCGGCTCTATATGTCCCGGCTTATACAATTCCCACGCTCGGCCGCATTCAGGTCCCACTGGTCAGTCCTATCTTCCAAATCGCGCCTGACCAGCACCAGTGCATCCAGCGCACTACGTTCACGAGACCCGAGGAGAATGTCGCCCGTTTCATTTCGTTTGTCAAAGTCGATCGAGAGCACAAGTCGTCCGCCGTAAGTGGACTAACGCTTGATCTTCTACAAGCTCCAACATGCCGCTTATTGACTCACTTGATTTAGTATCCCTCAGGCATACGAATGGTCCGAAGCGTATAAGGAAACTCCTGAGCGACCCCTGTTAGACATGTCGCAGGGTGTGCCTGGTATACCGCCGCCTCCGTCTCTTCTGGACGCTCTTGCGGCGGCCAGCTCGGACCCTAGTAGTTGTGGCTATGTGCCCAATGCTGGAGAACCGTCGCTTCGCGATGCTGTCGTTGGAGAGATGAGGGCTGCCTATGGTCCTGACGCCGATGTCACTCGATACGATGTCTCTATCACTGCTGGGTGCAACCTTGCCTTTGCAGCTGCAGCGATGACCGTCGCCGGCAAGGGCGATGAGGTAATCCTGCCAGTGCCGTGGTATTTTAATCACGAGTAAGTCTTCCCGTTTACTATGCATGCCAAAGGACTAATGTTTCAGGATAGAATGACACTCACCATGCTTGGTATCACACCCGTCTGGCTGAGAACTTCTGCCGAAGACGGCTTCCAACCCTCAGTGAGCCAATGCGCCAAGTTAATTACTCCAGCTACTCGAGCCATTGTCCTCGTTACACCGAACAATCCGGTAGGTAGATATTACAATCATGCACCTGACCACTGCTAACGTATTCAGACGGGAGCGATATATACGCCAGAACTCATTCATTCGTTCGCGGCTTTGGCTTATGAGCACAAACTGCCTCTAATCATAGATGAAACCTATCGGGATTTCATTATTGACGGTCCGCCTCATCGACTCTTCTCAACTGGCCACGTCTCATCTCTACCCCCGTCATGGAATTGGCGTCAAACTCTTATCCATCTCTTCTCCTTCTCCAAGTCTTACTGTATACCAGGGCATCGATTAGGCCTCGTGGTCTCGTCCCCTTCTATCAGCCCTGCGCTAAACACTGCTCTTGATAACACGCAAATCTGCGCTCCTCGCCCTGCGCAGAGGGCTCTGGCTCCGTTACTCCCGTCCCTGCGGCCGTTCGTGCGAGAGTCCGCTCTCGCCGTGCAAGCGCGTCACGTTCTATTCAAGAATTCTCTCCCTAAACGATGGCACATAGGTAGCCAGGGCGCGTACTACGCGTTTGTCAAACACCCATTCAGCGGAGTAGATGCATCCGATGTCTGCAAACGCCTTGCACAAGAAATCGGCGTGATTTGCTTACCGGCGGGCTTCTTCGGCCCTGGCCAAGGCGGCAAAGCGGAGGGTGGAATGGGTAGATGGATTCGTTTCTCGGTAGCGAATGTGAACGATGAAAAAGTGAAGAGGGTGTGCGAGCGGTTGAAGGAGTGCGAAACAGCGTTCGGGTGGCCGCTTGATGAGTAAGTGAGTGCTCGGTGGCCGTAACCCCATGGAGGATATACCATGGCGAAGTGCCTGTATTGCTATGTATAGTTTAACATGTCTGCTTTACGAATAACTAGTTCCGACAACTGCGGTTTACGGACATGTTGTCACTTCCCAGTCTGTGACAAGAGCTACAAAAACAGCCGAGGTTGAATGGGAGAGAATGGCGAGAAAAACGCGCAGACAGACCTTCATCCAAACTGTCCAGATGCTTCATTTCATCATCCGAGAGCTCGAAGTCATAAATCTGAGTGTTAGATATGATCCGCTCCTTGGAGGATGCTTTGGGAATAGGAATGAAACCCTATCATATAACGTCAACCCCTATCCTGTAGTCCACAATTATGACGCCGCACCTTCTGTATGGAATATCTCAAGAGCACTTGGGCAGCGCTCTTGCTGTACTTCTCAGCTAGGCTGACAATAGATGGATGTCTGAAACGGAGTCCCCGAACGAGTGGACCCCAGGCCTCGAGCGCGATATTGTGTTTCTGGCATATCTCAACGATATCCGTCCTTGTCATGAACGGATGTAAGTCGACCTAAAACAGGTAGCGATCAGCCACCCGCCGGAAGAGGCAAGACCGGTTTTCGAACGTGACCTAACCTGGTTGAGAACGGGGAGTTCAACTCCCTGCTCGAGCATCTCCTGTATGTGTTTCACACCGAAGTTGCTGACGCCAATGCTCTTGACCTTGCCTTGCCTCTTCGCGTCGCATACGGCACGCCAACACTCCTTCCTGATTTCAGGTCCTCCGATCGCGGAGTGCAAAAGGTACAAGTCGATATAGTCGAAACCGATTGCCTTAAGCGATGCATCGATTGCCTTCATAGTGGCGTCGTACGAGACGTTGTCCTTCAATTTGGTTGTCCAGAAGATCTCCGAACGAGGGGTGCCTGTCTTCTTGAGCCATGCATGGATGGCCTGTCCACATTCTTTCTCGTTATAGTACCAAGTTGCGCCGTCCTAGACGAAGACATGAGCAGCCAGAACGGTAAGCAGATGTCTCGGGACGTTACAATGTGGCGATAGCCGGCCTGCAGAGATGGGTTAGATCAACGGACCGACTATTAGTTTATACATTGACCTACCTCTAATGCCCATGTTAAAGGTTCTATGACAGAAGGCCCTTCAAGTTCATAGGTTCCTTTACGACAATCATCATTTCGTTACGCTGCAAATCGATACCTCGTGGGACGTACCGAATCCCAGGATGGGGATTTCTGCACCATCGTGAAGCTACGACATCGTCGACGCATGTCAGTCTCAAGAATACTCGATACCACAGGAACCAACCAACCTTTTTCTTGCTCTGCAGATTGAACGCCATCTTGCGTGGATGTTTAGTCGCAAGCCGGTTTACCTCCCGGGTAAGGCGTGCTGTTGTTGGAGTCATACGGTGGATCGATATGAGATCATCTCATGGATCATCATGACCGTCGAGAGAATTTTTGCACGACACTCCAGGACATTGCCACTTCACATATATAATTGCAGGAATCATTGAATAAGTAGCTGAACGTATGTACAGGAAATCGTAGCGTAACAATTATTAATCAGATGGTATATCATGGGCATGCGATAGCTTTCCAATCACCTTGCACGGGAAATCAGCTACAACAATATGTGATCTGTGAGGTAGGTCAGCATCGGTATAGACGAAATAAGACTTGAAGGAATGGGAAGGGTCAGACATCCAAAGGAAGGTACTTGCTACCCTCACCGCGCCGACCCCCGCTTCCCGCCCAGCGCACCATTAAGGCGGCCCACGACTTCACCATGCGATTTTGGGTTCCACACGGTATGAAGGGGGAATGTAGACGTTCCGCATTGGGGGAGTACTCCCGTTAAGGAGGGCGCTAGGGTGAAAACTGCGAATGTACGGAAATATTCATCATGAAGTCGCGAGTGCGACTGAACAGGTGTCGACGAGATACTCACACTATACAAGATCCCTACAACGATGTCTGCTTACAATGGTCATGATCTAGAGAGGGAGGTTAGCGAATGATTTTCATAAGCTTCAGAGAAGGTGGGAATCAGACGAAATGGCACTGGCATGTACGCTGTGCGTCCCGTAGAACGCTAGTCTGTTGCGAACAGACTACTCTGTTTCTCGGCATGGTCGTGTAGGACGGGGAAGAGAATAAAGTCATCACAAAAAGCACGCTTGCTGGGAGCCTGCTCGACAAAAGAAACATAAACTCACCAGGCGAAGAAAGAGGTTTGAGACAAAACGCACACGACGGAGCGCTGGGTGAGATGCGCCGAAAATTTGAGGCATGTGTGTTTGGTCCTGTGTACATTTATTTGTTTCCACCACGTGACAGCTGGGAGCCCAACGCCGGCTGCTCTGCCGTTGCGTCCTTATCCGTCTTCAACGCTGACCACGACGTCCTCGACCTTTTCATTGTCACATTCTGCATACAAAGAATGTCTGACATTGAACTCTACAGTCAAGCAGGCCCGTCACACCAAAGGCGGGCTTCCGAAATTATCGATGTAGATGCCCTCCCAGACGAAATTGCCGCTGGACCCAGCTCCTCAACAGCAACACGACGATCTCAGTCTGTTTCTCTCTCAAACTCACCTCCAGTCCACGGACGTCCGCCAGCCAGGCGTCAGCGCGTTGTATATGTCATCGACAGTGACGACGACGAGGCAGCGCCTCGTCCACTATCAGGTGTGTGAAGGCGCTTTGTCCTAATTAGTGGCGCGTCCTCACCCAGCACAGGAGCTTCGCGTAGGAGATTATTTTCACCTCCCGCTCCTGCAGCGCAGCACTACCCCATCCCTCCTGTGCCTGCACTTCCCAGACGGTATTCAAGACATCCTTCTCATGTAAATCAGCCCCCCGTCATCATTCCTAATCATGCTCCATTCGCATTTGAGGTTCAGCTTGATCAACGACCTCCCAGCCCTCAACCTCCGGTACTTCCTCCTCGAGGTGCACCTCGCTCGCACCATCAGCCTGCCCTAGGGCTGGGAGGTGCGCTCCTTGCTTTAAATCGGCGAGAAACAGAGAACAGACAGCGCGCGCAAGAGGCTCAGCAGGGACGCCAATTCCGCCCGTTCGGCGTTATCGCGGACACTATTATGCATTACTTCGGTGCACGACCAGAGCCGCCTCCCGGACACGTCCCATACTTGGACTTTGCCGACTTCATGGAGGCTGACTGGGGTGATGATCCGTGGGACGGTGAATGGCTTCCCGAAGGACATCGACACAATGGGAACTTCGGGTTCCCAAAGACAGCTCCTAAGCCCCCTGCGTGGATTCCCTCCTATACACATCCCGGAGAGCCAGAGCCAGGTTTTACCTTCCACTTCGAATCGAAACCTGCGAAGACCCCACCTGCAACTGTTCTCGTGATACACGATGATGGTCACGTCACCGAATCAGCTAATAGTCCACCTGCACCTGAGCAGCAGCCGACTCTCGTCTGTGCTCGTTGTTTGGATCCGCTCGTCATGTCAGGTCAAGGTGGTCCTGAATTATCGGGCGAGGAGGCGAAGAAACTTCGTGTGTGGGCTTTGAGATGTGGTCACATGCTCGACGGGAAGTGTATCGGAGAACTTATGCGCCCGGAGTATATCATTCAGGACAAGACTGTACCTGAGATTGCAGGAAAGACTCTAAAACGGTCATATAGTAGTGGCAAGAGCAGAATCGTCGCTGTACCTGCTGATCGCAGGGGCAAGAGAAAGGCAGTCGAACGAGATCCATCCATGGGCGACTTGGGCCTTGACCTTCTAATGACGGATGATACGTCTATGCGATCCCGTTTGCGTCCTCGCGGAAATCGCTCCCTCGCCTCGGTAGCCATGAACGACGTCTCCATGGCTTCAGTCGCCTCGACTCCTGCTCAACCTGTACCGCCGGCTACACGCTCCACCCGCCCTGTACGTCCACTCCCACGGCGTGGTACGACCGGCGCCAGCAGTTCAGTTCAGATGGAAACATCCAATGCGAACTTGTCCAAGCCCAAGGCGAAGGGTAAAGGCAGGGCTCGGAAGCCCGTGGTCGAAGCGAGACACGAGTGGTTCTGTCCTGTAGCCGGGTGCTGCAAGGAGCATGGCAGTGTGCGAATGCGTGGCGAGGAAGAGTGGAAGATGGACGATGCTATTGGTGCTATCGCGTTGTACGTTTAGAGGTTGTGGTCTCCTGGTTTCAAGACTTGGTCTCGCAGCTCTCAGCCGCAGTTGGTGGCGAATTGTGGTGTTCTGCAATATAATGCGGTTGTCTCACCTGTTATGGTATAAAGCGTGCATCAAGTCCCACAGCTACCTCCGTATGCGGTGCGTCTCATATCCCTTTGTGCATTTCTGAGCTGACTACTTGGAGTCTTTCATGGACGCGGATTCTGCTGTGCTGATATTTTGAGCATCTCGCCAGGACTGGATTGTGCGACCCTCTTGCGGTCACCATGTATACGCTGAATGTGTCGTTGCCCTTGACGACGCACTACACTTGCATTGCTATGAGTACCGGTAAGTGGCCCTACGATCGGACCGTCAGCCGATGATTGGGTTTGGCGAACTACACAAGTCTGGACCGCCATGCTCTTACCACGACCACCATTGCCTGCAGCCCGACATATCTCATACAGAATATTCTTTCTATGTAATCGTTGTTACCACGCTCGAGGGTGGATGGACGCAGGGTGGCTGGCTCTCGCGATTCGACGGCTAACATGATTCTCAACTTTAAAATTGCTGTTTCAGCCCTTGGCTGACAATGGTCGTCGAGTTGGTTATGGCATCGGCTGCCGATGAAAGGTATATATGGATACCCGACCGGGCGGATGAATGGATAGAGTTAGAGGCCAGCCTCGTTTCCTGCGTAAGGACAATGTTCATTGCTGACGCGTACCCAACTGTTTGTCCTGGCCTCCTCCACGTTCCTAGTCAGCTGCAGCTTTATCTCGGGCTTCCCCTTCTCATCTCCTCTGCTCTTTACTTGACTCCTTGAGGTCTTTCCCTTCCTATCTCTCTACTACCTTCACGACAGTTACGCTGTGACGCCATGACCACCGAAGCTGCCACTCCTGACGCGAGTCCTATAAGGGTTTGGAGGGCCACAGAGAAACGGCTGCAGAACGTGAGTACCACAACCCAGCTCTTCTCATGCCTAGTCATCTAATCTTTGACATGTAGCTTAAACGATGGGCATCTATGCCCCTTAAACAGATTGCACCCCCGAACAGGCCTCTCTTCCAGTGCCCCACCTGCGGCTTCGTGAACTCTCGGGGCGAACTGTGCCTTCAGTGCACGCGGTCGGGATGTGCGCGCATGACCGACCAGAATGGGTCTATGAAACGCCGTCGAGTGAGTGCGCCTCAGCCATTGAACGATGCTCAGAAGGAGCAGCTTCGCAAGATTCAACAACGGCTCACCAGTACCCTGTACAAGCCCACACAAGAACAGGCTTCCAGAAGTGTGGACGCGTTCGCTCTGTACCGTCCCGAAACTACGACCTTGAAGAAGAAGAGGCGTCGCGATGCGGCTGTGCTCTCTATAGGTGACGTAGCTGCTGCTGCACACTTGGTACGTAAAGCTTTAGCAATGGGGCCCACCAATACTTATCATCATATTATACAGAGCCCGGAGGCTAACTTCTACGTGCGATCGATCATCGTCACCCGTACTGAGCACGTGGAAGCATCTTCTCCCTCCTCTCTAGTTAAGCCCGACCCTACGGACCCGAACACACCTGAATTAGAACAGCAGAAGACATCGCCACCAATCTGCACCCCCACGCATAGCCCTCAACGAACTTTAAGACGCAAGCAACGCTTCTCGCTGAGCCGTCAACGGTCTATGGGTGCTTCACTCCGAAGCAGGACCGGCTTCCGACTCTCA
The DNA here is from genome assembly GCA_037039805.1 of Irpex sp. M6601. NCBI lineage: Eukaryota > Fungi > Basidiomycota > Agaricomycetes > Polyporales > Irpicaceae > Irpex > Irpex sp. M6601. The sequence continues at coordinate 13,639 of JAXQGN010000152.1, read as the reverse complement.
AACTTTGCTCCCAACGAGGCCACCAACATACCACCAACACCGCTCAATTCTCCTGCTGTTATCGCTCAGGGTGATTCTACCGCCGCAACCACGACCCCTCTTCCCAGCTTGGATCGTGTATTCGGTGCAGTACCTTTAGGATCGCCTTCACGTCCATTCTACACGGCAATTAGGAAGTCTTCTCCCTATACAATCCCTTCCACCAACCCTCACGCTTTATCCCGTGTCGGTACCCCTAATTCGGAATACACTTCACTCGGTCATCCTCGTGCTCGTTCACTCGATTTGCAACCCTCGTTCGACTTTGGAGAAGGAGATAACCCCATATCTTCATACTTCTGTCGTCCGTATGCCGTTGACATCTCTTCTGGTGCAGCCACTGGTTGTTCTGTTAGTGGAGAGATCGAGCTGAGGATGGCTTTGGCTCGAAGGAACACCATTGGCGGGTCTGCGGAGCACCCAGAGTACCGGTTCGAGTACACTCAAGCTGCTACTACTAGTGGCGGTAAGAGAGGATCCGGGGTTAAGTTGAGGGTGAAGAAGATTGGACAGGGATTGAGGAACCTCGTGTTCTTGAGAAGACCTTCATCCCCCATCCTGGCTTGATCTATCCTTCGGCAATCGTTGCCCAATGGTCGAGGATAACTATCTATGACTACCCTCGCGAACGTTTCCTCATCATCCCCGCCTGCTTCATTTATCCCTTTGCATTTACGCTTTCACGATCTGTCTTGCATTACCCATCATGTTAGTATTTGATACCACGATCCCATAGAACGATACGATACCCTGTACGTTTATACCCTGTCTTATTATGACAACTATGACTATATCCATGATTTCTTTGACTGACGGGGACTTGTACTGAGACTCGACGGTGGCCTACAGCCGATTGGTCCGTCCAAATTTGGTAGTGTAAGGCTTTGTGGCGTTTCCCAAGCGCTGGCCCTGTCGCTCTCGAGATCTCAGGCTTGAACGACTTGATTCAAGTACTTACTAGTACTTATTGCTCACGTTTTGTTACAAACTGTGGTCTCACAACATACAAGTAAAACATAGCACATTTGACATCTAGTGTCATCAGCCCTCCCCGCGCCATGTCCGGCAAATCCAAGGAACCAACTCGCCATCAACTCTCCTCACGCCTCCAATACAACTCCCAAGTCCCCGCCTTTCTGCAGAAACTACAGAATCGCGTCGCAGGCGTTCCAGACGATGACCCAGAGGAGGACGAGTATGGTTATGGATACGGTCGCGATGAATATGAGTATGTGAACGATGGGTCAGGAAGGCCGCCTATTCCAAAGCGACCACCTATACCTGAGAGGCCTGCGGACGATCCGGGGAGTGCAGCTGAGGAAGACGATGAGGAGAGGGATGGGGAAGGGCCGCAAATTGTTGTGCTAAAGGAGGGGAAACATTTGAGTGAGAGGGAGGTGGAGAATGAGAGGAGGAAGGGTATGTGTGTTTGCGAGCTTGTTTATGTGAGAGGGCATGCTGATGGTGTGTGCATTTGGTTCGCTCGTAGCGAAGGGGTTGCCACCTCTACCGGATGAGAATGAGGAGGAGGATTCCAAGAAGACTGCCAGCTCATCAAAGCATGATATGTCGTCTTCCAAAGCCAAACCAAAGACACAGAATCAGTCCCTGTCGTTCTCGTCATCCGGATCGAACACGAAACAGGGTTCGAAGAAACGAAAGATAGTAGGAGAAGGAGACGCAGAAGAGAAGGATGCGAAGTCGAGTAGTAAACCTACGAAGAAACCTAAGAAGGCGCAGAAGAAGCTACTTTCCTTTGGGGACGATGCTTAGCGGATAATGGGAGTATTCACGATACACACTCAAACACATCCACGAGCCGGCTGCATATCACCGTGAGTAAGAGGTGTGTGGCTTCTGAATAACTGTCACTCATTGCAAGATATTATTGTAGGGCCAAGCACTCTGGAGAATGGCTTACATTTCAGAAACAGAAGCCCGGAGCAAGTCCGTCGTGGTATGAGACAGTCAACTAATTGCTGCTTTGACCACCGGGGGACGAAATTGCATTGGAGAGCACTGTAGCCTGCGTACGACATTGTACATGTTACTTAGTTTGTGGGCGCACGGCTTTAGAGCAGTAATGGGAGGATATTGAGTGGACGTTCCAATAGCGCGCATGTGATTTCCGTGTAGAAATGTAGCACAGCGACGTCACACTCTTTCTTTGACCTCCTCCACCGTGTGCCCGTGCACCAATCCGTCTCGTTCCTTGTTTCTTTTCCTGGACTATACACACCATAAGCTATAATTATCTGGAACTATGCTGAGAAGTACAACAATACGACTAGCTCAGTCAGTCAGCAAAGCGCCGCTTAATCTGCAGCAAGCCAGTGCATCCCTGCTACCTCCGATACCGTAAGAGTACATATCACAATTATAACTCGTTTTGAATGCTTACCAATGACACATGCTTTTGCAAGGTTATTTCGCTCTTTACTGCGAGCACATCGACGCCTCCCGCAAGATATGCGCTCGCTTGGGGATGACTACGTGAAAGCAGGTTTGTCTAACCTAGTGCTACCACTGTTTGCAACTTGATTGACTAAACATACTTACTGGCTCCAGAGTTTCGCAGACATCAAAAGATAGATAACCCGTTGCATATCATTGGGTTCCTTTCACAGTGGAAACGCTACTTGGACGAGCTACCGGAAAACCCGAACGAAGAATTCAAAGGTCGCAAGTTAGACCCGACCGTCTTGGAGAAGGTACTGTGTTTGATTCTTTCTTCTCCATTCTTTCTTCTGACTATGTTCGAAATTTGCCCAGATGTCGGCTGAGCAGCTCGGGCAGCTGTATGAGCTCATGCATGCCACGAAGGATGTGTGGAAACCGGTATCTGAGCTGCGAGAAGACGCGGATGCTGCAGAACGTACGCAAAACTCATGATATATATTATATTGGTTATACATATGCACAGATCAATTCGGCGAGTGTCGTAGTGGGAAGAAGCTTTCTAACCATAGACAGCGCGTCATTTTCCTCCGAAAATCTCCTGTGTATGCTATTCAAAGTCAGCTTCATAGGTTGCATCCGACAATCTCCTCCATCTTCCGAACTTTCACTGCACGCTCGTATTTCTCACGTGTATGCCGCTCTACGTGTCGTCCCAAGACCATCCGTACGTATCCGCACTAGTCTGACGCCATCCAGCGACGGTCACGGGTACCGGGCCTGCATGTCAGATTTCAGCGCCTGATGATGTGGGGTATGTGAGAGGAAGATGTTCATGTGCTTCCGATGAGATGACTACACGCTCAGTGTCAGTGGCTAATCTATACATACCTCCCTCGGGATATGCTTGGTACCGCACTAGTGTGCCGGTCAGATACCGGTATATAAGGACGCATTAACCTCCCCACAGATGGTCAACCTCTTCACCCTTTCTCATCTGCAACCACTTATACTCGCCTTGACATGTCTGCACCAGGATCATCCTCTGCTCTGGTAAGGACTCTTCTAGCTATATCCCTTGGCAACGCACTATACTGACGTCGTACAATAGCGAGTGAACTCCAATGCCGAGCCATACAGCGAGCTCCCGTCTATTTGCTCCCAACTCTTCGAGGCAAAGGCACGTAAAGGTGCGTACATGCCACCCTTCGAAAATAACAAAAACTGCTCTTCTGACTCTCTACGCTTCATCACACTCTCTGTACAGGTCTCACGTTCGCGGAGATTGGCAAGGCCTTGAACCGCGACGAAGTATGGGTCGCTGCCGTGTTTTACGGACAGGTAGGGTTTTGAAGTGCACTCCTACACAAGCTTGCTAAATCGTTCATCCCCTTTACTTTTACATGCACATACAGGCGAAGATGGAACCTCAAGACATCGCCAACCTTGCTCAGACGCTCGACATCCAACAAGACGCCATCTCTGCTGAGCTTGGTCCTCACTGGTGGCCGCGTCGTGGACTTGGCCCCATGCCTCCTAATGACCCGGTTCTCTACCGACTGTTTGAGGTACGTGCGAAACGTCTACACACGAGTTTCTGTATGACTGACGTGCGTGTGCCATTCTGGTAGGGAGTGCTCGTATACGGACATGCAATTAAGGCGATCATCCATGAGAAGGTGAGAACATTCCAACCGGCGTGTACTCAGCCAGGGGTGACACTGACATGACTGGATGTTGCTCTATCAGTTTGGCGACGGAATACAGTCTATGATTGACTGCAAGGTTTCTGTGGATAAGAAGGAGGATCCCAAAGGAGATCGGGTTGTCTTGACTTTTGAGTACGTTGCTGCTCTAATGATCCACTCTGCTCATTTAGCAATTCTGACTATGCTACGAACAGCGGTAAATTCTTGAAGTACGCACAATGGTAGGTTGGGCAGCTCAGGAAGTCGGTCCGTTGGCCGTGCAATCTCACACGTCACATATCTTTCGCTGTAACACTTCACACGCAACATTCGAACATATCAATTGTATAACAAGTTTACAGACCAATGTGTGCATGGTTAGTCTAAGCCGTTCCTTGTCACATGGCCTTCGACTGTTCTGTATAAGGTATGCGAGTAGCGGAGATAACTATGCTTATGCCAGTGCATTTTGCGACCGCGTAGGACGCTCAAAAACGCCATAACATGATTTCAGGTCTAAACAATCGTTAAGCCCTCTAGTTTCCAGCAACGTGGAAGTGCACGTCAGTATAATCCGACGCTAAAGTCAGCGCCGCCTACGACCGCGATCCGAGGTTTGAGTTGGTCATATTGTCGCCCATAGGTGTGATTGAATGCTCACTCCAATTTTGAACAGATGTCCAACTTGCAACACACTCTCTCCCGTAGGCCATCCCTGGGGAACGGTCAGCGAAAAGTCCTGGAAGGAACCCTGCTGCGGCTGAGAGCTGTTGAACTGCGGGTTGAATGCGCCGTTGTACAGGACGGTACCGGGACCCCATTGTGAAGGGTCATCGCAGACGTCGAAGCAGGGTGTCAGGGAAATGGTCACTGAGACCTGAGAAAAGGAGCCTTGGGATACCTATGGGGATGGCAGGGAGGAGCGAGTCAGCAAGGTACACTGTGATGAGTGAATGGACCGCTTACAGCTTGACGAAGCTCGGCGGTGAAAGGCCCCCCACTGGTAACTGTGGTCTGCTCGGTAGGAGCCAGGATGGAGAGACGTTGTGCAACAGTGGACGCGGCAAGGGCAGCAAAGACAAGGAGAGATTTCATGGTGCTATGAATGAGGATGTATGTGTATTGATTGTGGGGAGACAAATAGGATCTTCTACGATATTTATACAAAAACAGTCTTCAGGTAGGAGTAGCATGTTACAAATGTATTCACCACTACGGGCTCGACAGTCCTCATCCGCTGACATGGAAGCGACTTGTGGCGGTGCGGTAATAGGTCCTGCGTACCCATCCACTGCATAGCCCCGAATACCGACAGGCAGTCTTTGGTTGTCGGGCAATGATTCGCAGTACGCGATGTCAGCATCGACATCGGCCTTTGGGCACGACGCATGGAACACAGATATCTGCCGACGGTTGGACAGCTGAGGGACTTGCAGCACCGCATGGCGTGGTGACCAGATCATAAATAGTGCTGTCATTCATATTTGTTGGGTGAATCCTGCGAAATTTCCACAACTCAAAGAGCGTTTTCAGGCGCACAACATACACACCTAGATTGGTCATATACTCAGGTGAGGCTCCCTAAGTCGTAGTTCGGTGCATGATTCACGTCGGAGTAGGTGCGACTATGTTTAATGAGCGGCCATAGGGCCAGTGAATTGCGAATTAGTAAAGTCTGGTGTGGTAGAAATATCCAGCGAGTAAATTGGGTAGCCTATGAGATGGGTATAACGAATCCAGTTGTACCAGGCGTCGCATTGTGCATCGATCGAGTCTTGTTATAGCTCTTCTTCATATTGCTGCTCTTCGACTGCGTCACCCGCTTCGTACGTCCCTTCCTCTTCGTAATACTCCTCCTCGTTCTCCACCGACGCCTCTTGATACTGTTGATACTCAGTACTGCGGCCATCTCAGTATTCGTTTCAACAGCAGTCATTCATAGTGATGTACTCACATAAGGTCATGTGCGTTGCTTTCAGCTTCGGAGAACTCCATAGTGTCCATGCCCTCGCCTGCAATCATGCGTATATCAGATCAAATGAAGTGCAAGCCGCTCATATGGGAAACTTACCGGTGTACCAGTGCAAGAACGCAGATCTTTGTGTGCGCGTTAGCTTGATACTCAGATCCCAAAGGCAAAACTCACCGCTTGAACATAGCTGCAAACTGATTACGGCACAAGCTAGTGAGCTGCGAATTCTGAAAAGGGGCTGAAGCCACCAACCTGGTTGAGATTCCGCGTGAACAACTCTTGGACCGCAGTGGAGTTAGCAAGGCAGGTAGCAGCCTACAAAGTAAGCGTTCGTCAACGGTAGACACTATTTTGAGTCTAGAGGACGTACCTGTGCATGACCAATAGGAGGAACAGTGCACAAGGTCACTGAGACATTATCGGGGATCCATCTGACGCGGCATGCTGAGCGATACCACCAATGTTATAGGCTGGAACGGGACGTACTCTACAAACAATGACGAGTTTTTGCGTTGCAAGTCTGAGATACTGCGCTGTAGAGGGTGTTACACGCCTTTCTGACGAACATAGTCTCGATATACTCACCTCAGCCTGAGAAGATGTCAGACCTGCATTCAGTGTATGAAACGAAAGGAAACTTACTTCGTGGGAAGAGATCTCTCCACGGAAAATGGTGGCAGCCGTCAAATACCGCCTAGAGGAGTTGAGTTCAGTATTGGAGTATCGAGACACCAGCGAGAAGTGATACATACCCGAAGCGGGGGTCACACGCGACAAGCAAATTCTTGCGGTCAAACATACTGGAAAATGGTCAACTCCCATGTATTTCTTTCCTTTAGTCACCACGCACGCTTGTGTCAAGTCCGGCACGGACATGCGTTGGAATGCTCTGTCACGCGGATTATAGAAAGGCGCATAACTGGGCATCAAGAAATGCAACTGAGATCAGGATGGTCAGCGATGCAGGTGGCGAGAATCACGTATGCGCTTACACGGGGGAAAGGCACCAGGTTAAGGCCAAGCTTCCGCAGGTCACTATAACATGAACGTTAGTTGAGATAGCAGAGGCTACGTGCATGAACCCTACCCGTTAAGCTGACCAGGGAATCGTAGACTTGTGCTGATTCCGCACATGACTTGGGAGACCAGCTGTACGCCAGTTAGACATCAGTGCAACAAAAATTATGTACCACTTGCCAAATTGAGGTCTTCGAATTCAGGAGCCTTTACTTTCAATGTGCGAGCCGTGATGTCATACCTGGAATCTGTTAGTAAATGCGAGAATAGTGCTTGATAAACTCACAATGCCTCGTTATCGATGAGCATGGTCAAGTCACTGTTTTCCACGAGTTGGTGAATAGACAGCATGGAGTTGTATGGCTAGTGGAGATGGTCAGCGAAGCGCTATTTCCAACGGCGACTTTGTAATTACTTCGACGACGGTTTCAGAAACCTGTATTCAATGTTATTAGTGAGGGCCGAATGGATATTCCATGACCAACGAACCTTTGGAGAAGGGATGATAGAGAATGTGGATAGCATCCTATCCGGATATTCCTGTACGTATTCATATGAGGGATTAAGACAAACTGACAGAGAAGGACACAACTTCTCGGAATTTAGACAGCAGTAAAGAGCCGAGGCCAGCGCCTGTGCCGCCACCTAGGGAATGGATCAACTGGAACCCTTGCAATGCATCACAAGCTTCGGTCTGTTTGCGTAGAATCTCGAGGATCGAGTCGATGAGTTCTGCACCCTCAGTATAGAAACCCTGTAAAAAGATAAGTATTTAACGTTCCTTTGTGTTTCCGAGGACTATAATTGACCTTAGCCCAGTTATTCCCAGCGCCAGAGTTGCCAGTTACAAAAGTGTCCGGACGGAAAAGCTGGCCTATTTTGCCGCTACGAATCTGGAAACGCGCTCAATGAGAATCAGCCGTACATGTCAGATATGCTCAAGCGTACTCGGTTTGTTACTCCCTCTTCGAGATCAACTTGGATGCTCCGTGGCACATATTTCTTACTCTCTCCAGGCAAGTCGATTTCAGTGAAGTACGTCTCGATCTGGGGGATCAGATTTGAGCAATGTTTGACGCGTCGTGGATCTCTTTCTGTTACTTACCCTTGCCAGTTGAAGATCGTCAGTTCCATGGTAGTGCTGGAGCGATGTCGTCGAAATGAGTGGCCGAGCTTCAACTTGTCACAGAAATGCTGTAGCACGTACCCCTGCCCCATCCAGTCCATGTTCCGCTAGCAACGTAGTCCAAAAACTCTCTCCAACTTGGTTTCCTGCCTAAACGCGTCCAAAGAGTGTTAATCACTGCTTACGTTCGTAATGAGTGCACGCGTTCCTACTGACCTGTCCGGCCTGTTGTACATGCAATTAGTAACCAACATCACGTCCGTCGCAGCACAATAGGTTCTTACCTGAACGTTGATGATCTCTCGTGGCATGTTGTGTGGTCTGCTGGTGGGATGAGAGAGTGGACAAGATGTGCGTCGGCGTGTCACGGTCAAAACGTTCCACCTTTTGTTTGGTCGTGTTAGATTCTAAGGCTCCGAGCTGCTTCCATTATTCTCCCCTCTGACTCTAGCGTGTTTCGGGCTCACATAATCTCGGATATGCAAAAGCTTTTACGCGATATGAAGCTTATGAAGCCTGGACGGAATACATAGTCTATGACGTAGAAATACAACAAGGGTATACAGTAGTAGAGGCCGTGGCAAACTCAATACAGGATGTACAATACACAATAGATAGACTCTCAGAACATGTGCCAGAGACTCGACTTCTTTGTAAGTTTTCGATGACTGCGTGATCCTGGAAGGTAAAAGAACGACTTTAACTTGCTTTCTTGGCGGCCAGAACTTGAATCTGAAAACGCTTGGCGCTTGCTACGTGCACAGTCAGTATTGCTCGCCAAACCTTGCTCACAGAATAAGATACGCACCATACTCTGTTCTCTGGGGTCGGGGCTGAGGAGGCGGCTGAACTGAGAGAACTTGAACCGTCCGCGGCGGTACTATTCCCATCGATACTGTCAAATTCTACCAAGAATGCCTCCTTGGTTCCGTTGCGTGCGACATCGTCTTGAACGCTAGGTTCAGCCGATATTCCTGGTGTTGCTGTAGCAAACACGGTATTGACTACCGTTACAGTTGCGGACGGTGACGATACGGCTACTGGAGCTGCAGTATCGGAATTGCCCAGGGTCACTACCACCGTGCTGAAAACGGTGGCTGTCGCACGGGTGCTCGTCGGTACAACGGCTAGTGCAGAGCTAGAGGGAGCGGTCACGGTGACCACTGAGGTTTGTACCACAGTAGCAACTGAGACTGGTACTGAGGATCGCAATGACGAAGCGCCGCTTGAACCTGCACCAGCAGACGCATCAGAAGCCGCCACAGGTAGAGAGGTGGTAGCAGGAGTCTGAGCTGAATCTCTCAAGAAAGGCGTCGGGACAATGGTCTGATTAGGACCAGGTGCGGGTAGACCTTGGGGATACGAATCCAAGAAAATGTCGTCTTGTGCTCCATCGCGGAAGTTGTACATGTCCAGATATCTCGGTGGTGCGTATGTACCCTCGAACATCTAAGAACAAAGTTATATGAGGCGCGTAGACTGATTGTGGTGAAGATACGTACATTATTCTTCTCCTTTTGAAACCAGTAGAACGGCTGTTTGGCCCCGTAAGTGCAGTTACCCGGAGAATCTTGCGACTTGCCGAATTGAGGATCTTTACCGCAGCGACGGGCGACCTTAGGTTGGGCTAAGGCAACATCCGATGTCGAACCAGTAACGTTGCATCTAAATCCGTTCATGTAGTCTATGGAAGTAAGTAGCGATTTTCAATACCAGTACATATATTAGGCTCGAAAGGATGCTTACTCTGCTCCCCGCCACTATCGGGTGAGTGAATCCAGAACCAAGCACATATACAGCCTTCAGGAGGGCAAGGCGGCATCTTCGCAGGCACCTGGAAGTCGGTGAAACGAGTCCAAACACAAGTCTGATTGACACTGAAGACAGTAAAGTCCTCCGGCTTGACTTGATCCACGTCGCTCTGATACGTGATGCCCAGAGCACATCCGAAGAGGTCGTTTGCCCCGTTCGTGTGCCATTCGCTCATGTCTGATCCGGGACACGGGTCGTTTGGATTGTCCTTGAGACGGATGTCACCTCCTTCTGAGGAAGCAAAGAACGTGGTTGCACCCTTGTTGCAGGCCAGTTCTGTTGTTGCAGGCTTCCCGGCCGGGAGTTCGAAAACGTCACCAGGGTGTGGTGGGTGGTCGAGATGACCATGGAACCACCATTGGTCGAAAGTCATGTCTAGGAGAGGAGCTACTGGCCGGTTATCGTAAGGGTAGGTATGGTCGGTAACGTTAAAGCCCCACATCGACGGGTGCCAGAGAGCTGTGCGATAAGCGTGGTTCAGAGGGTGTATAATGTGGCACCAAGCATGAAAACCTACCGATGTGAGCGTGGACACCAGCCAGCGCAGAGAATAAAAACCCAAGGACAGTGAGCAAGTTGGCGGTCATCATGATGCCTCGTTAAGGAAAGCAGGACGTTTCGATCGTCAGATAGAGCGAAGAGAACCACGAAAGGAGAGCCAGTCTCCTGCGTACGACGCAAGGGCAGATGAAAGGTAAAGAGCAAGGGGTGAGAGTGTTAGCAGCATAGAGGACCCTGGACTTTAAGCCAGCGGGCAGGGATGGGTGTCAATGCGGTTACCTTCCCTTATTGTCCAAGACAATTGTGCGAGAACACAGCAGCATGGTAACGCATCAAGCAGAAACAACGGAGCTCTCAAGAGCACCATCAATTCTCGGCTTAGTTGTCTCCTATCGCAATGGAGAAGTTTCGCCCAACGTAATGTGAGGACAAGGTGGTTCGGAACAAAGACGCTTCCTTCGTCAAAAAGCGCCCGTCCATGCGATGTAAAAGTCTTTTTGCCCTTTCAGGTAAGTCTTTGTATGTATAAAAATAGGTGTAATACACTGCGATACTATTACAGGCTTGACATATGGAGCCTTAGAATGGATGCCACAAGCTGTATCGTTTAGTAGCACGGCGTTTCCGACTTCCAGCCAGGAAATCATGGAAGAAAGACCGGCGGTGCAGCTCGATGTTGCTATACAAGTGGTTGCTATTGAGTTTGCTATTTCGTGGCCATCATTAGCACAGAGCCAGCTGAAGTGTGGCCGAAGAGGGACATACCATACTGCGCTATGCCCTTTCGTTGGCGTAGAGCTGTTAGTTCCAGAAGACGCTGTGGTCGTAGTCGTAGGAGCCGGAACGGAGGATGTACCAGCTGACGGACGGAGTATAGGCGTGGGTACCACCGTAGAGTTTGCACTTGGCGGTGGGATCTCATCGTAAGAATCGACGAAGATGTCGTTTTGCGCTCCGTCCTTGAAGCTGTAAAGGTCGGTGTAGAATGGAGGAGAGTAATAACCTTCGAACATCTGATTCATAGTTCATCAGTTGTGTCTGGGTTGATCAATAGAGAACACGTACGTTATTACGTTCAGCTTGCAGCCAATAGAAGGGAGACTTTGCGCCATGCGTGCAGTTTCCAGGAGAGGCCTCCGTTTTCCCGTTCTGCGGGTCAGCTCCACACCGACGAGCAAGTTGTGGCTTCGCGATGGGAGTATTGGATGTTGCGCCCGTTACGTTGCACTTGAAGCCGTTCATGTAGTCTGTTCACGTCCATGGTCAACACGATAATCCATCCGATAGCGATGAATGCCGACGTACTTTGTTCACTGCCACTGTCAGGCTGAAATATGCACAAGGAATGAGCGCAGTCAGGGCTGAGAGCAGATGATTACTTACCGAGTGAATCCAAAACCACGCACACGTGCACCCACCCTCCGGACACGGAGGCATCCTTTCTGGTACCTGAAACTCCGTGAACCGATACCAAACGCACGTCTGGTTAACACTAAACACCGCAAAGTCCTCCGGCTGTACATCACGAGCATCTGACTTGTAAGCGATGGCCAACGCACATCCTTTCACATCGTCTATCCCCGTTGTGTGGATAGCAGAAGTATCAGAGTTTGGACATGGGTTGTCTCCCTGTTGTGCGTTCCCGCCATCGCTGCTCTGCCAGTACGATGTGGCAGTCTTGCTGCACGCGATCTCAGCTGTGGCCGCCTGTCCTGCCGGAAGCTCGAAGAAGTCGTCTGGGTGAGGTGGATAGTCAAGGTGGCCGTGGAACCACCACTGGTCGAAGGTGTAGTTGATCAATGGCGCCACAGGTCGATTGTCGTAGGGAAAGGTCTTCATGGTCACGTTGAATCCATACATGCTGGGATGGAAGAGTGCTAATATGCAGATAAACCTCAGTCAACGCCTATCTCGAGATAACTACAGTAGACGCACCTGAGTGACCTGAACATAACGGCAGCCAGCTGACGAGCAGGGAGAGAAGCAGCGGTGTCGTGAACATCTCAATAGGCGTAAGAGCAGTGAGCACCAGGCTCAGAGAGCAGAAGAGTGGCTCGAAGAAACGAGAACCTCAGAGCTAAGTAGCAAACGAGCTTGCACAGCAGGCAAGGCCCGAGGGACACGCCTCTCCGTTGCGGCCAGCTATGGATTAAGATGTCCTTTGTCCAGTATTGTTTTGTGCGAGTTCCCAAAGCGACGATGCATCTTCCGTTCCTTGAAAATGAATTCATCGTGCTTCGAGGGCCGCTGGGCCTGAGAGAAGGACAAGAAGACACGCAGAAGAGGCAGAAGCTTTCGGCTTGTTAGAGGTCAGCTGAAAGAAGCAAGGTTGTACAAGGTTGTGGCAAGCGCACCTGCTTATGGGCGCTTGTTACACTTCCGCTGCAAGTACTTACTCGTGCTCGCCATGGGTACCGTGCGCACCTGTTAACACACCACAAATATAGTGTTTTATAGCAAAATGATACGGTAATCTACTGTGATCGAGAGCTAATACAAACTAGCAGGCTAATGAAGGATAATAACGACTAAGCTATCGAGAGAAGACGAAAGGCTACAGATTCGTATCAAGAAGTCCACGGAGAAAAAAACGAAAGAGCAAGAAAGAAAGATAGTAGTACACGTTCAACCCAAGATAATAAAGTACTGTATGATAAGATATGTTAGCGTTAGCAGGGAACCTCTATATACGGCCATGGAGAGAGTTGATCGGTGTCATCGTGGCTTCAGACGCGCCTGCGTCGTGGGGCTGGGAGCCTGAGTTGCCCCCGTCCGATTTATGCGAGGAGAGGGACGACGTAGACAGTCGACGCTGTCAAACGATACCGATCAGTAACAACAAAGTAGTCTCAAAGAGCAGCGCGACATACCGGATGAGTGAGCCTATGGAACATACTCGTCACCCGTCTTCTATCCTTCAACTCCGCAGGCCTCGTCTGCGTCTGCGACGAATCACTCTCAGACGCAGCCGGGAACACAATCGCCGGCATCTCCGGCGACGCACCCGCACCCGCACCATGACCACCCGCACCCGCACCATGACCACCCGCACCCGCACCATGACCACCCGCACCCGCACCATGACCA
>JAXQGN010000151.1:0-60483 GCA_037039805.1 Irpex sp. M6601 | reverse complement strand
CAACGCACCGAAGCGCGCCATCATCTTACTATTTTGACGTGATCATACGACCCGGCCCATCTTACATCTTACATCTTTCGTAGTTACTGTCCACTGGCCGCGGACGGTAATCACATTTGATCGGTTCTGAACACGTGTTGAGCGATTATCGGTCACAGATGTGACGGCGTGACGGTTCGCAGCCTGTCGCGTGTTGTTGAGCGCCGTCAGCTCACCGTTCAACTCTCAGGACGACGACCATCGTCGTCCAAGACGATGACCACGTTCTCCGACGGCGGCGAAGGTCTTTATACTCCCAACATGGCTGGTCTTTCCCCTCGTCCCTCCTCCGGCGATATGCGCTTTCATCTTCAGACTCTTTTGGATAGCAAGGAGAAACAGCTCCAGCAAGCAGGCACGCTCGGGCAGCAGCTGCTTGCTCAGAGAATGGAGCTGGAGGAGCGGATACGGATGTTGCAGGATATAGAGCTTGACAATGGCGAGGGCGAGGACATGCGCGAAAAGTATCGCGACCTCGTCGACACCATCAAAGCCTGGGACGCGGAGAATGAACAATTGTCCAACATGTTTGGAGGAAAGGTACGTGTTGCGATCTATATTCTCATCAACTTATGCCCAACCGACGCGCTATTCTCTTCGTCTGCGGTCTCTAGGTGAATGGTGCTCAGTCTCCTGCTGTAGAGATTCCCCGGACGGAGATTGAGCGTTCCGTCGAGAGGTCGAAAGCCTCTGCGAGTGGCACCACTGCAGCGCAATCTTCTCGGCGAGCAAAGAATGCAGCTCATCGCGCAGATGACGTAGGCAAGTCATACTCAGGTTCTGTTGATGAGTAAGCAGATTCTAACGCGTGTTCTCTGACAGAATTTGCATTCGAGATTGGCAGTGGACTTCTTACAGAAGTCCGCCGCCTACAGAGCTTGCTCGCCGAGAGGGACAAAGCGATTCAGGACATGAAAGAGGAGAAGGATGATCTTGATAAGACAGTGGAAAGCTTGCGTACAGCTCTTCGGCAGCAGGAGCAGTCGACGGAAAAGTACAAGGAGGAGAATTGGAATCTGGAGGTTACCATGCAGGAACTGAAGTCTCAGTTGGCTGAGTCGCAAGCCACTGCCCAGCGACTTGAGGGCGAACAGAAGCGGCTCACGAAAGTTCTCGCCATAACGCGCGAGGCTGTGGATCAGCACAAGAACGAGGCAGAACGTCATCATAACGCTTATCAGGAGCTGAAGGCTAAACACGAGACAGATGTCGCACAAGCTAGACGTCAGACCGCCAGTCTTCAACGTGACAAATCCGATCTTCAGCAGACTCTTGACACGCTCAAGGCAGAGCACGCGAAGGCCAGCAAGCGGTTACCCCGGTTCGGCTCCCCTCTCACTCCCAACGGTACCACCTCCCCTACACTCAACACTCCTACGGTCGAGGAAGACGACTTCTTCAGTACGAATGGTGCATCTACCAACCGCAGAAAGTTGGACACCTCTGGTCTTTTCCCTGCCGACGGCTTTGACGAAGAAGATGATGATTCTCCCGAAGCGTCTCCTACGCGACCATTCCTCTCACCTAACCACCCTACCAACGAAATCGAGGCTCTGCAACAGAGACTTGCTCATGCTCAGAGGCAGATCAACACTCTCAAGGGTTCGTTGCAGAGAGAGAAGGAGCTTCGTATCGAGTATAGACGCAAGCTTGATGCCAATGCTGCTGGGCTTGAGGAGGGAGATGAGGACGATGAGCAGGAGGCCGAGGCCGTAGCCGAGGGTGGGGACACTAAATCCAAATCCCGACTGACAACGTTCCGTGTCGGAAAGGCAGCTCGTAGTCCCAGAGGCAGGGGAAGAGGACGAGGACGAGGTGGGATGACGCTCATGCAGAGATTACAAGCCCACAGCCCGGCTTCGGATTTCGCAGCTGATGAGGACGACACTGAAGATATCCCAGATAGCTCTCCGCCACCTCTTGTACTCGCCACTCCATCTCGCTTCTCCAGCGAAGAACTCGAAGCGGGATCGGACGAAGATGAGGACCTACAAGCAGAGGATGATGTCCAGCTATCGCCATCCCCCGCACCTGCTTCAAACAGAACTAGTGTGGATGGTATGGACCCTGCCTTTGCTAATGTCTTACGTCGTTCTGGGTCTGGTCGTGCACCTATTCACGGCGCCAGTCCCCTGCGTAATTCTGTACTCACCAGAGGTGCTCGACCTCGACCACGGCCTCAGGTGTCACGTAGAGGTGGCGCCGCCTTCCAGGAAGCGCGGCCTCCGTCGTTCGCTAACGAACCTGAAGCTCTTGCAAACGAGCTTGATGGGTTTGGCTTCCGTCCACTGGACGACACCTTCGAGCTTCCAGAGCCGACAAAGGAGACAGCAGAGTTCGCTTGTCAGACGGAGGAAGAACAACCCATTCCTCAAGTCGTTGTTCAGTCTCCTTCTGAGCCTGTCATTGCTGAACCTGAGTCCGTGGTACCTCCGCGACCTGATGTGTCTGAGATGGGTGTCCAGGTGGATCCCGAGCCTGAACCCGTTCCGGTGCGCAACGAGGTCTCATTGCAGACCGATGCGGAGCCTGCCGTCGAGCATGCTGAGGTTGCTATCCAGCACTTTGACTTAACTCCCACCAAGATTCTCGTCTCCACCGGTAGCGTCACCGATCCTCTTCCCGAGCCTGAACCAGTACCCGTGCCAGAGCCTCTACCTGCTCCCACTCTTGTGGATGCTGACTCTCAGACAGTGGACACCACTCCATCAACTCAGGACGCAGATACCCAAACTCCTGTTATTGAGATCCCAGAGACGGCCGAGATTCAAACTCAAACGACCGCTGTGTTAGTCTCGGAAGTGTCGATTCAGGCCGAGCAGGTTGAGGTACCCACTCCAGAAGCACCTATAACCTCGTTTGCGGATGCGTCTGTGGGCAGCACCAATGTGTCTGTCTCAGAAGTTTCGATTCAGGCCGAGCATGTTGAGATACCCACTCCGCAAGCACATATAACCTCGTTCGCGGATGCGTCGGTGGGCAGCAAGAATGTTTCTGTCTCGGAAGTGTCGATTCAAGCCGAGCATATCGAAGTACCCACTCCACGAGCACACATAACCTCGTTCGCGGATGCATCAGTGGGCAACACCAACGAGGACCTGACGCTCACGATCCGTACAACGCCTGTTGTACTGGCGGATATCGAAGACGATGACGGCACTCAGACTGAGACGGCTTCTATCATGGAGACCGATACAGACGACTATGTGGACGCGAGACAGAGCATATCTTTGACTACACCCACCGACTCCATGGAGGATTACCAGTCCATGGATGATTATCACTCCATCATGACAGTCACAGACAATGACTTCTCCTCTGATAGTGACGAGGAAAGCATCAAGGCCTCCGCGTACTCAAGTCGCAATGCCTTGGTCTCTGCGACGCCTGTCTCTCAAGAAGCTTCGACTTCTACATCGTCGCTCGTGCTCGAGTCTGAACCTAAGCCGGAACTCGTCCCAGTACGTACGTACGAGTCCATAGGTGTGTCCGCGGAGCTCGTAGAGGTCCCTGCTGTACCTGAACCGGCTCCTGTCGTCGAGACAGAGAGCACTCCCGCTCCCCCGCCAAAGGAGCTCAAAGACTCTTCTATGCAAACAGACGAGTGGATCCCTCCCGCACCTACTCCTGCTGTGGTACCCATTCCTGCCTCTATACCATCTTCCCCTGTCGCTCCTCCTTCTCCAGCATTATTCCGTGTTGGTCTCACTCCTCAACAACAGTTCCAGTTCATTTCTCCCCCACCTTCGGCTGGCCCTACTGTTTCCGCTCTCCCAAATATCTCTCCCTCTCCCAATTCCGCTCTCCGGGAATCTACCTCTTCCATTCCTCGGCCTCGCACAGGTCAGTCAGATCGCCGGCAGTCTATCGAATCTACACTATCGTCGGCACGCGAGGAGGCCATTGCACGATCGCGCACGCCTTCGAATGTGGTCGACAAAACTCGCCCACCGATGATGGTTCTGCCACCACCACCTCGCCTCCCTCCGCCTACCAACAGTATGCCTCCGCCGGCGTTCATTCCTGAGCGACGACAACCGAAGATTTCTGCCACAGCTCGTGAAGGTCCACCACCTCGCCCATTGTCGCCTCCTCCACCGGAACTCATTCAACGCGCAACCACCCCCACTTTCGGGCAGTTGAACGTTCCTGGTACACGGCCGTTCGGTTTGAAGCATCATGCATCAAGTGCGGCTTCGTCACAAGCAGGAGGGCTGCGGCAGCCTTCTTCGACAGGTAGTTTCCGCCCATCTATCGTCAGTGAGAATGGCCCTCACCACAGTCGTTCAACAGCTTCGTTCGACCTACGCAATCGGAGAGAAATGTCCACAACCTCTCTCACGTCTGCCAGGCAGAGTGTCGACTCCCATCGGTCCTCCCTGTCTTCTGAACGCATGGCATATGATCAACCATCCCAAGAGGGACCAAGTACACCCGATCGAACACCGATGGCGAATCGTACAAGCACTGCTGGTACAACTGACCCTGTTGTTATCCATGCCATCACCCAAACCATGATCGGCGAGTTCCTGTACAAGTACACTCGTCGGGCGATCGGTAAGGGCCATGGTGACCGAAGGCATAAGAGGTTCTTCTGGGTCCACCCGTACACTCGCACACTCTACTGGAGTTCCGCAGATCCTGGATCGTCGAATGTCTCTGAATCCAGTGCGAAGAGTGGTATGTAAAGTAACGTTTTTGAGTAGTATTCTGACTGACCCTGTTCAACCCATAGCGTACATCGAAGGTGTGCGTTCAGTGCTCGATCCCAACCCTATGCCACCCGGGATATACCAGTACAGTATCGTGGTTGCGACACCTCAACGCGAGATGAAGTTCACTGCTCCTACCAAGGACAGGCACGATATCTGGCTGAACGTAAGTCTCTTCATAACATGAGGTGCTCCGCTTTTCTTAAAGTGCGATACAGGCTCTCCAATACCTGTTGACACGGCCCAATAATTCGACTGCTCCCTCGCCTCTTCGTAACGGCTCGGTGAGCGGACTGGCCAGCCCTTTGTCATTGGATGGAGACTTGCCGGAGTCATCGGAGGGCCATCATCGCCCCAGTGTTTTTGCTTCTCCTCAGAGCCAGCGAAGCGTTCGAACGGCTCGGACTGGTATGAGTGGCGAGTCTTGGAATTCCACACCTCGAGGGCAACGGAGTCACTCCCAGCTCTCAATGAGAAGCTCGATGGGGAAGCGCTCAGGTACCCCTGCTGCCGAGTATCTGCGTTGGAGCGGTGCTCCCGAACCTCACAGTCCAACGAAATCATACGTCGACAATACACAAGGACAGGACGAAGAATTGGACTTCGAGTTGCATGGAGACACCATGTCTGACGAGGGCTTTGAGGGGCTAGAGAACGTTAGAGCATGCTGTGATGGCCGACATACTGTAGGGCGGTCTGGTAAGATCATCCATCACCACCATCACCATGACCACGACGACGACCAGCACAACCACACTCATCCACCTCAACAACCTCAACAACCACCTTCACGCATCAGAGATAAGCACCTAGATGTGCACCCGAGCGAAGTCGCCCGACCCGCCTCTCCTGCATGGTCATTCCGATCAAGATCTGGGAGCACTACTTCAAATGACGGTAGTGGATTCTTCTCGCGTTTCGGCACAAGACGTTCGAACAAGACCATCACAGCGAACCGTCGATGACCATTCGAATAGAGGACGTCGGCTGCATACCTTTTCTTCCAGATATCTTACTCTTCCGGCTGCTTATATATGCTGAAGCTACGTCACTCTTTGACTAATCTCTCTTGATTCTCTCCATCCCATCATATGCATCATAAAACATAATATGTACCCAGTTATCACTGTCTACCTTCAACTTGTGCGAACACGCCCATCAGTCATTCCTTGAACCTTTTTCTCTTTCTTTCTTCTCTAGCTCTACTGCATACCATTATATTCGGGACAATCGACTTTATACAAAGCTCGTTATACGATTGGAAATTATGCGTGACACGGCCTTGCGAAGGCTCTGACAAGGACAAAGATGATTGTGTGATGCTATCTCAGGTAAACAAAAGTTACAGTATACGTACGGTCTCACATAACTGCGGTGTACCCCAAATGCGTGAGTACGCGTAAATTGTCCATTCTTATGAACTCCGCCCTTCGTAATAAACGGAACCAGCGAATAGATTGTGTACTGCTACAAGACAATTGTGAGGGTATAGATACGTCACTCACGGCGCTCGACGACATAAGAATATTGGGACCACGGCGCGTCAAACGACGAAAGAAAGCCACCGGAGAGGAAATGAAGAAAGAAAAAAGAACCCCCGCGCGGGTTGACAAACAACAACGCGCGAAGGAAGCACATTATAGGGGATCCGTAACAACAAAACACAAGAATGAGGTGATGAAACACAAGACGGAGATGAAGAGGCTACAAATTTGCTACACTTTCTTGCATAGTACATGTGAAGGTCACGCGGTGGGTGAAGGTGAGATTGGTAATACAGTGTGGGGTGGAAGAGATCTAACAGGACGAGACGGGTTGGAAGACAGAGAGAGGACTTCGGCCATTGGTAGATATGGAGGCCGGAGTCAGTGGGCTGACGGTCGACGGAGATGGTGGGGAAAGCGGGCTCGTGAAGTTGGAGCGTGGAGAGCTTGGGGACAGTTGGCTGTCGGTTCGAAGAGGACGTCCGGTGAGAGCTGAGAACTCGGTTGGGCTTGGATTCCATGAGCTGCGGTGGAAGCTCTTCTTTCTCCGGACGCTGGCACTATACGCAGCACGGATAGCTGCTGTAGCCTCATGAGAATTGCAGAATGGATTCGACGAGGTGACGCTTGGTGCCCGGCCGACTGATAGAGACGGTGAAGCTGGGATCTCGAGGCGTGAAGGCGGATTCGGAGAACTGGAATCTGTGGGCAAGGGGGACGTAGGGGGTGACGGAGACGACGATGAGCATGTCTCATAATGGCTGTACGGTATTGACCCAGCAGAGGATGGTCGCGAACCTGGCTGTGAACCTGAGTAGCCTGAGAAGAATTCGGACCTTGAGTCCAGAGCGCTGATAGAAGCCTCGTACTCGTTCAAAAATGAGCGCGGCAACGTGGGCGCAAACGCGTTCAAAAAGTCCTCGGGCACATGGGTTGGTGTACTGGACTCGGACTCGGTACCTTGGCCATCGCGCTGGGCGCTTCCAGCTAATCGAGTACAACTGTCTTCCCATGTCTGTAGGTTCTCAGCACAGATACCTGCGAACTGGCCCATCTCTGGTTCATTGCTGTGAGATACTGTAATGTAATCAACCAACAGTGGATACTACTCACCCGGTATTACAGATGCCGTCAATTGAAACAAGGGGTAGGCGAAGGTCTTGCTGAAGAACACCTGCCCGCGAGCTTGACTGAGCGGATCCTTAGACGGCATAACCGAAGGAGGTAATTCCAAATATTGCTCAAAACACAGCTGGCTTCTCCACTCGGAGTTCAAAGCAGTCGCCCAGTGCTTACAAACGGAATACGGGCGACTCTGAAGCAAGAATGGCTAAGTTCTATCAAGAACCACATGAGTAATACCAAGGCTTACCGGATTGCTGATGTCCGCGCACTTGATGATAGCTTGACAGTACAAGATCTTCCGTGTATGTACATCAGAGATACGGTTCTGCGCCAATTTTTGGAAACGAGCCATGAAATCGGCGTGTAGACCCATATCTGTGGCAAGGACGGTCAAACATAGGGTTTTGCGGAATGACCGGCCGAAATTCGGACGATCCAATAGTATCCCAAGGCCATGATGTCGCATAAGTGAGAGTAACAAAGAATAATGCATCCTCTCGAGGACAGACTTTTCGTCGTACAACTCAGCGAGAGGTGTCTTTGCATTCTTCTATAGGGAGTTGAGCAGGTGTGTCAGAAGTGAGATAGGGTCACAACATTACCATGAATGCATTTGTAAGTCCCGGGTGGCCCACGTCGTGTCCTATTGCAGCTATATATAGCGCGAAGATGTCCGCATTCGATAGAGAAGACAGCAGTGAGCCGTCAGCAGCGAGCTTGTCTGGTTTCCACGATCGGGAGTCTCCGTCCAGTATTGACACAGATGGTACTACCCCCGCAGAGAGCAGAAAATAATAGGTGGCCTGCAGCACATCCAATGCATGCTGGAAGTTATGGTAGTTATTATCCCTTCGATATAGCTGTCGTAAATGTTGCAGGAAGGTCGCCAGTTTGGCTGTTCCGAACCAGACGTCAGGATTCGGCGATGGCACAATCTGGACAAACTCACGCAACGAAACCGGTATTTCATCTTCCATCCCCTCCATACGGAATGCGGCCTCGAAAAGAATGTATGCGCACGCCAACACCTCTTCCTCCGGTAACCTATGCGGCTCAAAATGCCAAGATCCCAGAGATTTGATCAGCCGAGAACGGACGTCATCCTCTATCTGAATAAATGGAGAGCTAATCAAGAAGTCAGACTAATCACAGACAATTCTGTAGAGGAGTGCAACCAACAGATGCAGGGGCTCAAGGTTCACAGCGTTGTCAGTGTGAGCAAAGACGTCAATCAAGACTTCGGCATATCTAACAAATAACGAAAGCATGCTTCAGGGCCTGTTACAAAATGAGAGAAGTAAACTGACCTTGTTTCTCCCTGCTCTGTCTCTTCCCAGCCTCCCCAGCCATACCCGCTTGATGCTTCACCCAATGCGAGAGCGAGGCCCCCTACATCGACGCTCCTTCGCCGATTGGGCATATTCTGCTCCAACAAGGTTAAACGACGGACACAAATGGATGACGGCCTTCGCAGGGAGCCTTGTGTGGTTTGTCTTGCCGTTATGTTTTGCAGCGAGCTCAACGGAGAGGACGACGAGGAGAGGGGGTGGGTCTGAGCCTGTGGAACCTGAGCCTGAGATTGAGCGGTTTTCCTCGGGAACTGTTTATGGGCCTGGTCTCGTGGCCTCCACGTGGCTCACGCCGCCGGAAGCTGTTGATGGCCCCGGATTCTCCGGCGGCTCGTGCTCCACGTGCGCCGAGTTTCTCCTCGCACCGGCGGGACGCCCCATCCGTCGCCGGATATCCTGCCAGCGCCGTTGTCTCCGGCTTCAGCTCTTCTTCCTTACTGTCATCGTCTAGGAATTGAACAAGAAATGGAATGCATAAACATCGCTGAAACCGCTACCAATACCTGAACAAACACCATTCCTCCTCGTGGCCCTCTTTCGGGCTCATAAGGCCGGATTATGCGGTCGATATAGAAGCATTACCATTGCAACGCCCTGACTAACTCTATTTACACCTTATTCCACGCACCTTCATCATCGAGGCTAGTCTAGCGCATGCAGAAAACGCATGACAGTAAGTGATCTATATCTAGTCAGCATAGATCAATACTTATACCGTGGATAACTGCCAGGACAAGCGTGCCTTTGCGCTGTGCGGCAATCCGTACAGGAATCTCATTTAAACTTCGCTCCCGAGGCTTCTACAGAACAACAATCCAGCCAGCGCATCTTCTTTGCCTGATATCCGTGGTGAATGCATGTTGGACCCGCGCATTGCGCTCTGCATTGTCCCTCCTTTGAAGAACACACAGGTGGACATTGACGTTGTCTGCTCTGTTGCTTGGCCTCGGTAAACCTAGAATTCCTCGAGGTTCCCTTCGTACATGCTCTTGACACGGATTTCCAGGTACAAGAGTATCTCCGCTCTTCCCCCATGGTCCTTATTCTAAATCTCTAAACAGCTGCTGCATGTTAACGCGCATGCCTCGCTTGTACAAAGCGAGGTCATAATCGATTCTGTACTTCTCGATCGAAAACAAGTGTACGCTTGGTAAACGGTGGTTCTGACTACTATCCACCAAACCCCTTGTGACTGATCGACTCTGTTTACATCCAGAATACACCAACTTCATAATCCGCGCTCAACTAAGCCGATCGACGACCACGTAGGCCAATCTATGAATGCATCCTGAGGATTCACGCGCGTCAACAAAGTCCTCTGTACGCCATGGCTATACAACCCACCACGCCTAACGAGAACCCCTGATACCTCCTGAACATGAAACGACCCTTCTTTCCATCCAACTCTCTGCAGGCCCGAATCGAAAGAATGACTCCATACATGCACATTGTCCACCTCCGCTACATCTCCCTGGATCTAGCAGCCCCTGAACATCGATATCTCGCAAGTGAGTTCATTTTTACCATGATATGACCGCAGTTACCGCGACCGTACGTACAGGCCTACAGACGAATCTTCACCTTCTGTGAATCCAACGAAGAACTAAGAAACCCCTCTCATAGATTGAATGACCAAACAAAACCCGACACTTCGATTTTCTCATGGCGCCAGTGCATGTCCCTGGCAGAAGCAATAACAGATGGTCTGGGTGGGCTTCACGGACCGTTATCCCCTCGCACGCTACTTACCCGTGGTTTTGCGCCCTTTTGGCAGGTCTATGTCGTGGGCCTAGTCCAGATAACATCTCCATGGATGTATTCCCTCGGACGCCGTCTATACAAAGACACGGGGTATTTCATTCTTGCCTCGTAACACACTATTAGTCTACCGCGTGGTGGCAGTGTCTACTAACTTTCTCCCATACTATAGTCCATAGACCGTGGTCGACTTCCTAGTTGGCGCGCGCCATGCACAAAACACGAGGTAAGCCTCTCGCAGCGAGAACTCAAAGGTTAAAGTACTGCGCATCAGTATGACCGTGACGGCTTGGCGCATCCTGCGCAACCGACAGGAACAACCCCCAATTGCAAACCCAGGCTGTGCATACCCTTCCAACTGAACCGGGTGTCCATGTTGAAGTCACGGCGTACGACGAGGGCCATCCCTCATCTACACGTCTTGAAGTGCGAGCGACGACCTCAAGGAAGTCAGCGCGCCATGGTCCTGTGCAGCACCTATTCAAATTCCATGCGCCATCTCTATAATCTAAAGTTCATCCTTCACGCTAAACTCTGATCAGCATCCCCCTCCCTGTACGCCCCCAATCCCACTGGGTGCTGGCCCATGTCGCAAGGCATACGACACCGCATTCACTCATCCATCCGCGGTTCTCGCAGGGAGGAGTCTCGTTTACGTACCCCTTCCCGCTCAATGGGAAAGATCCTCGAGCCGTGTGCTCCCAGTGTTTTCTCGCATTCTCATCCCGCGTCATTACACCGTCACATCAATATCGCCGTCTCTCATCGATGCATCCCGGGATCTGGAAATCTACCATTGATATGTTGTGAAGCTTAGACATGTACGGTACGTATTGTTGTACTGCAGAGGCTGCCATCTCGGAAGATCAGTAAGGTGCGCTATCGACCTGCGATTCAGGACTGCAGCTGACCACCACGATGCATGACGTCCCTGCCAGTGAACGCACTGACAAACATGGCGCTTTTTACCATGCTTCTTTCACGACAGACTCGGATGCGATGGCGGTAGGTTTTCAATGGGCGACAACCATGAGCGGTCACACAAGAGTTTCCGGCGCGTCTCTAGCCCTCTGCCAGTGGGTTTCTGCTTCTCGCACGGATTCTCGTCCCGATTTACATCGCCTGGAATAGTACGTACGCAGGTACCACATATTCCACTGTGTTGTAAGTATATTTGACAGGCCAGTGACAGCCAGCTGGAGGTACCATACCGTAGATTGGTGGCTGTCTCCCGGCGGTTCTAGCCTGCTTTAGGCACGTTACGTATACGAAACTGAGCATGAAGTTCTGAACGTCCAGCAGCTGGAGATCCACGTGCTCCCTCGGGCCAGTCACGGTGATCCCCAAGCGAGAACTCACCATGCTACCAATTCTTGCGGCTTGTCGAGCGGCAGAGCAGGCACATCAATTCTTATTTACTAATAGCACTTCCACTAGTCTTGCAAGATCCACAGAACTACAAATATAATTATGTTTGGAGCTCTAGATGCGTGGTTTCTAGGCCATCTTGCGCGTACCTTAGGCTACTGCTACTGAATTAATTCTGCACCCGCGACATAAAGGCGATGCGTTACCAGCGTGGTATACTTCTGTCATTTCTTGTCGTGGCCACGGCGGTTCGACTAATGTACAGATGTTACACACTGGAGCGAGGAGGGACTGGTTACCTGTGATTGTGAGCTTATGCCAGTACTCGTCACGGTCCTAAGTTAGTGACTGACTGGATTGTATACATAGTAATGGTTCAATCCGTCACTTGAGAGGCACTGGCCGCCGGCACGCTGGAAGTCACGGTATGGAATGTCGATGATCAGGGACTCCGAGCTGACCAGGTCCGAGGCATTGAGGAACTCATGGAACATGGAACATCCCTGATATCGAGTGACTACTGGCACCAGGCATGCAGAACAGAGCACATGCACTTCGCACCCAAACTCTAAAAACCTCATCGTTGCAAATTCCCTTTCATTCGTAATGCCAGCCAATGGTATGGTAAGGTAGCCTAGGATAGCGTCAAAAATAATGTATATATTCGTAAAGGGGCATGACGGTTCGTTACACGCTAAACTCTACCGTTGAGCAATGGCAAGAAGAAATAATAGTGGTGGTACAGGACTCTATGAGATGGTAGTGATACAGCGCACCCAGGCCTGTTATGGTGGTGCTCATGCGTACGTCCAAGAAAGCCAAAATATGCAGAGAGAGAGAGAGCAATATTGAACGACATATCGATGATGAGAAAACTTTGGAATATGAGAAGTTGAGAGTCCCATACTATATCACCTCTACTACGACCTCCTTGTATGCGACAAAAATATATCCACACGCTTCCCGTGATGTGAGTCCGTAGGCATATGAGAAAGCAAGCGTGTAGATTGACCATGATGATGAAGGCAAAAAGCAATGATGACAGGCACAGCAAATATAGACGACTATGAGGAAGATACGGTGATGATGCGGTTCAGCGTGGTGGAGGACAGGTTTCTCCAGCGAGATGCATGGGGAGGAGAGCTCGGCTGTGGCTGGGGCCGACTCGGAGCATTGAATTGTGGTGGCAATGGAAAACCGGACATGATCCATAAAACACGGGCCAGGCATCGGCGGACATGTTGTGTGCGAAAGTATCCGGGAACAAATCGTGATGTGGCAGAGGATACAAGCGCGACGCCGAGCGCGAACGTCTCAATTCTTCGCGCATAGAGTCATCTTATAGGCTCTCGGAGAGGCATGGCACGCAGCTATCATGGATAGCGAAGGCGCTCCGCTTGCATGCTGCTCAAGGAGGATGAGTAAGGGTGGTATGCCATACTTCCGCCGAGAGGTTGTCGGTACTTCGTCGCGTTCGCCAGAGAATTCATAGACGGGGCCAGCGGTAAGGCAGCGTTCGATGACAGAGACTCATCCTGTACAAATTGAATCAGTTAGTAAATATTAATTTTTTCACCGATGGCAAACGGTCACTCGCACCTTCTGCATCGCATAGTAGCCGTTCGATAGCGAGATGCTCTTGTTGTACCAATTGCTCTCAGGCTCGTCAGAGTAACCGTCGCTCTGAATTTGGGGCATCGAAATATAGCGGGACGACGGCGTGGGAGGCGGGAGACGCAGCGAAGGAGACGCGGAATATGACGGAAGACGACTATATGCGTCTTTCTGAAGCTCTGGCATTCGGAGCTCTCTCGAGCTTGAAAGATATGGGGGAGACTCTAGAGTTCGCACTAAGAAAGAATAAAATTCAGATGATTGCGTCGCAAAAGTAAAAATGCCCTGATACTCACTAGGAGGGGAATCGGAGTACGAGCTTCCATCCGCGCTGGAACCAGCCTGAAGCTTCAGCCAGCTCAGCGAATGTGCAGGCGTAGGTACGAAAGACGAGGACTCGTTTGCGAGGGACGAGTACAGAGAAGTCTGAGGGGATGCTTCCCACTCCGGCGGCTGTAGGGCCGCATTGTCTTCTCGTTCCTGCTCCAAATACGAGAGCGACATGCCGGGGGAAGATGACCTGTCTCTCGATAGCGCGGGGAGGTCTGCTGCATCAGGTTCCGGTTTGAGAGCGTCGTCGAGGTCAAGTTGGAATTGGATCTCCCGGCCTGGGTACCGCAAGGGACCAATCTTCTCCCCAGACCAGTCCGTGTCCTTTTCCGTCGTCTTGCCCTGCGCTGAGGAGTTATTGATCGCGAAGGGGTCGAGACGAAAGACACCCATGAGACGACGCATCGCTTTAGTTGCCTGAGTCGCGCGCAATGGAACTTCAGTCATCGGAGCGAATGAGTGTGAAGTAAGATCAAGCATCTTGGGACCGTCAAAAATGAAGCCGTCGCCTGCGATGTCTTCCTCCTTGACGCGAGGGGATTGTGGATGCGGCGGGGGTGAGGGGGACAATGAGACGGTGTTGGGGAGCTGTGGCATATCGTCGTGCGCGTCCTGGGACTGATCTGGGTCGAATCGATACAGATCTGCGTCCCAGTCCGACGACTGGTGGAAGCGTGGGCTCGATGCCTGGCTTGACGACGAGGATGCACTGGGCTGGGAGAGGGAGTGGTAGGAGGGGCCAGAGATAATGGCGGGTTGCTGGTATTCGGGCTCATAGTCAGGACCGGATTCACCGGAGTATGCTGCGTACTGGAGCGCGTACGAGGCCGAGGACGACTGTGGCCACTGCTGCTGTCGGGGCTGCGAGTGCTGCCATTGATGGTGAGCGGGCTGTGGGGCGGGATGGCCGAGGTTGGCGCGCCATGCATTAGAGATGAGGGAGGCGGAGAGCGAGTGATGGCTGTCCATTGGAGGCAGTTGGTGATGTCGACCGGGGAGCAGACTTGGGAGCGATATATATGACAGGGCCTCGACAACAGACAGGCGTCATCAGCCGCCGACCATCGACGCGTCTGAGCATGTCTCAAGCAGAAAGAACCCTATTCTATCCATTCCTTCGGGCGAACCCCCTCGTGTCACAACATACACACATTATATTGCTCAAGTGCATCCCACCATTTCCATATCAGGAAGGCTTCCCAAGAGGATCCACTGGGCGCTGCTCGCGCCCCCCTTCTTGTCTGCCTTTCAGCAAAGCTTCTTCAGTCCGCGCACAACCAATTCATCCTCGAGAAATCACTCACCTCACCCGCGATGCTCTTCAGCCTTGCTGATCCTCGCCCGAGGCCATTCGACACACTGCAATGCAACTCGAACCACTTCGGTTTATCTCGCATCGCTTTGGGACTCCGACACTCCGCGACGAATTGAAAGCTCTCCAAGATGAACTCCGGAGATCTCGGCGACTAACATCAAACCAAGTTCAGCGACCCTAGGCGCGTTGACCAGGCCATTGTAATCAATGAGCAACCTCACCAGCCCAAGCACTTCACGCCTCGCCGCGGCCAGCTAACGGCGACAGCTTTCAGCTGGCAAGTCACATAATTACGCCGTGCAATTCGCGATTCGGCCCAGTCCTAGGCACCACACAGAAGGTACCGCAACTCTAAAAAATCAGTTCACTTAGGCCTCGTTTTTAACGCGTCTTCTTCGCAGCTCTCCAATCTTCCCTGCTATGCTATACGGCGGATATCGAGTGGGTCGACACCAGAACTGCTGCCGCATGTTTTCGGGTGGTCTGTCACAATCACCGTCACTCTGTCCATCCGGCATTCATTCACTTGGGAGCATCACTGCTACGCCCCTCGAACAAACCTGTGCCAATGAGTGGATTGGCCACAGAAACCTGGAGCAGATCTTGCCCATTCATCTGACGCAGATAGAAGTATAGCTTTTGCCTATGATACGCAAGACTCCTTCCATAATTGAACACGCCCAGCTCGTGGACCGACGACGCGAACCGGGCGTGTAGATCGCTCAGTAATAGACGTAACCCGTGTCAGAGGTTGGTTCGAATCTCGCAGCTTTGAGGGTACTCACGCCACGAATGCCTGGCTATCCCCTCATATGCCCACGCTCATCTCAGATCGGCCCCGCCAGTCAATGAACACGACCTTCGCCGCGAAGATCCTTCCTCCGAACGCTTCGACCATCCCGCCTGCCACAAGACGTCGGTGCGGCGGAGGAGCTGCCGACGTAAAGGTTCCCCATCGTGCGATCACAACGCACCGACTGGTTCTCTCCGCCTCACTCACAGCGCATCAGCAGCATCATACCTCGGCGCGACGATGGCAGCCAGTACGTGCTTCTAGATGGCCTCGACATTGTCCAAGTTACTGATGGCCTGTCCGCTCTCCTTTGTTTGAACGCTCAGCACAATGGTGAGTCTCTTTGCACCGCCTCTTAATTATGTGTTTTGTGGCCAACGCGACATCCACCAGAAGAAACTGTGCTTCTTCTACACAGCGGTGACCGGTGACCTTTGTTCTGATGCAAGGAGTTATGAAATGTTGAAGGAACTTGGAGATTCTGAACTGTTGAACTCCAAGATCCCGCCGCCACATGGCCAGATTCAATCTGTTTAGCTCTTCCCTGCGCCACGGGTAGACGGACCCGTGGCCAGTCCGTTTCAACCATTGGGATTGGATCACCCCTGGCCGGTCGGTTTGACTCACGCTCATTGCGTATTGACGTGGCTTCGGACGCCGAGAGATTACGAACCACGAAATACCCTCCAGTCACCGCCCCCGTAAGTATATTAAATACTGGCACGTAACCTATCTAATTCTTATGCAAAAGCTTACATTGATTGTATACTCAACAGCGATGTGTGGGCTCGATACCGGCGTGGCGACCGTATGGACAGGCTTTTAATCTTGTTCATCATTCCAACCCGCTGCGCATCGCATGGGCTTTCATCCATCCCATCCGTCCAACAACAAGGACAACCGTAACTTGACGCCTCGCTCTGACAACCCGTGATTACACTAGTGCTGAGCATAGATCCGCCGGGGGCCTAGACGTCTGGTGTGCAAAGCGACAGACACATTCAACAAGAGGGCGACCCACCCGAACTCCACTTTTCTCGCAAACAACAGCATCATGTTGGAGGATGTTGAAGGATGTTTTGTCGAATGGAACGCTTCGTCTGCACAACCTTCCACCGTCTGTAAATCAGTGGGGGAGAATTGTACCGGGAGAACCACTGGGGCGAGAGCCTGAGCCATCGAGGCAGGGAAGACGAACTCCGCCGTAGTAAACTATCCTCAACGAGTTCTCGGTGCCGTCTTGCTACCTATGTGGGGCATAAGTACATCAACGTACTTACCTACGCGTACGTACACGATTGGAATACCGGGCTTCAAACCCTTCGAAAACTGTACTCATTGACTCGTTCTATGCATCGTACATAGGGGAGACGAGATCTATTCAGTCAGTCCGTTCGGGCGTGAGCACTTCATTCTCCACGACTGATCTACTTCCGGTGACCATGCCTGCAGCAAGATATCGTTAACGCCACTGATTCAATTCCCTGCCTCTCCCCAGGTCCTTCTACATTTCCCGTCAATCGGAGTCTGATCAACCTTCCGCGTCGTACAAGCTCTGTGGTGTCCGATCCGTCCATGCCAGTCACGCCTTACATGCCATGCCGCCTGCAAGGAGCTCGAGGGGAGAGTTCCACGATAACGTTCTACGCACCACATAACGTATGCATGTTTTCTCCGCCAGGCCTCCCGTCCGAGTTGTTTACTAACTCCGCACCTTGCTGTACGTATGCAGAGTCATGGAATTCTCAGTTATCGGGCTCGTGACTGTGATGACTACGTACAGCACATGCATGCACTGGAGCTCAAAGCTTCGATTATTTTCTATGATGCACGATCATCACAGATCATCAGCGTTCGGTAGAGTGCAGGAAGACGCACACAGCTGACAGTACTCGTTACCGTACAATGCGGAGAGGAGATCGTACACAAGCAGATAATCCATCTGTTCATTCGCGCCGGCACCCATGCTATTACTTCCAGCCACGCGTTAACCGAGGTTCAAGTTAATCTTCCAGTATGCGGCCCGAATCTTCGAATTCTCGATTAATGTCCTCCCGCCGGCGGATCAGGTAACTGGTCGGTATATGAGTGGCATTCTGCTGGCCCTGAAGAAGTTGAAGTAAAGTAGCCGTACCGACGAACGTCGCGGTCAAACGTTCCAAGTGGCTGAGACCCTTACTAGCACAGTTATTCGCTACTGTTAGTCGGGCGTCGACGTCGCCGCCGCAATCGATCTTTCGTAACGTACTAGTCCTTGGAGACCTTGTCCTCGATTCCGGTTATATTTCTTCGTCGAAGAGTTCGTTAGTGGCCGACTGTGCCTTGAAACCGGTAAGTAACGTGCGCCGCCGGGTGGCTGCTTGATGTTCTCCCTCTAGTTGTACTAGTACGTTAACACGAGTGGCTACCGGTTGTACTATTGTGTCTATATGGTGTATGGCTTGTAACCCTCTCCATTGCATGTGAGCTCAGGGTTCCGACTCGGATGAATTAGAAATCGAGACTTTAAAACGCACCTCGTGTTGCGCCAGGGTCTACTAAGTGCAATGTCTGGTACATCGAAGCTCGGAGAGCTCGGACAATTATTTTTTTCATTACTGTTCAACTGAGAACACATTGCACGCATACTCAATTTGCGTACGACTCGGACGTGGCGCATGACCTTGCAAAGTGAACAGACGTTGGAACTTGCACATGTATAACAGCTAAAATGATAGTACCGATTAATCATTTGTAGGCGAAAATTGACCGGACATGTACACCCACTGGCAGCGCACACTCATGGTGGCTCTTGTTATCGCGGGTCCGCTATCTGCCAATAGCACGCCAGGAGTATATAGTCCCTTTAAATTTAAAGCTGCAGAGCAGAGGTACCGCAGCTAGGCGTGAGATGCCGCACCGGCGTGCAAAGCATATTGAACACAAAGCTTCCACGGAGTTCGGCAGCGTCATGCATATGAAGGTATCCAAGGCTGCGACCGATTGGAACAGGGTACAGTAAGCCAGGAACATAAGAAAGTAAACTGTAGATCACCCACTGGTTCGAGGTTCGACTTGGAATACACCGATAGACATGAGTGAACCGCGCACGTGTGAGGCCATGCGAAGAGGGATATGTTTGGAACTAGGTTCGTGATGGTCCAAAGTCGGTTTAGATTGCATCTGTACGTGCTCACTGATCTGCGACGTCCAGTCTTCGGGCCACACCTGTCAATGATGTCAGCAGGCTTTGTGTCGATGAGCAACGAATCAGAAGCCAAAGATATATTTGGGAGGTCTGCTTTGGTGCCGCAAAAGCACAAATTGGGGATGTCGACGAACGGGAAACCATTCATCACGTCGATATCGTCAACTTCTCGGAAGAATCACCAGATTGTGACTTCGTGTTGTTTTGATACCCCAGCTGCAGACACAACGTTCGCGGGAGTAGCTGCTGCGAAGAACAACAGATACGGGAGTAATTGTATTGTCCATCATTCACGTTGTAGATAATTGCTGTGCCCACCTTATCGCTGTACAGTGAGCGCAGCCACCTCTGCAGTCACGCTGCAGCCTCGCGTTGGTTGTATTGCGGATTGTTCTGCGAAGATATGCCAGACAGATAGTCATCCCACTAGTCTATGGCCATGGCAGTACGTACCGGTGGGGTAAGTAGGAGATCAGGGCGCCGCCCCCTGATCTCAACAGAAGATCATTTCGACGCTCTCTTACACGTTAAACGTGCTCCACCTGGCGTCAAGCGGTAACCGGGATCAGTGAGAATGAATAGAATCCACTGAATTGACCGGCCCAGGGGATTCGTAGCCCCGGTCACTTGAACAAGGTTTAAGCATTCGAGCTGGCCACACGCTGACCCTGAATGTGTCACTTCGGTAGCCTACAGACCAGGGAGTACTAGAGTATTCATTAGTGCTTCCAGTGATAATGCAAACTGACCGGAGTGCAGAGTGGGCCATCATAGTACAGTCACGCGTGGTGGACGTCGCAGGTGCCGTATGTTCTCGTGTCAAACGAACAGAGTTCGTTCGTTCGCCTCCTCGCGGGACGCATCACATCGAGATGGAAGCGCTCTGACGCGAAGTAAGAACGCCTTGAGGTCAGGCGCACAGTTTCACCAAGAAAATAATACAAGGCTGATCAAGATACTGTACCCTTTCATTACATGTAACTTGTACACCGCTCTGAAGCTGTCTTGTTTCAATTGATGTTTTTCAATATTGCGGGGCCCGCTGCGTCCAATTTTCCGACCGTGTTTCATTGGAATTTCTTCATGAGGCGTTTGTTTGAGAACCAGACAATACCACGTCTGACCATCGTCCAACCCATACCCGGCACATTCCTTTGCGCACGCCGAGCTGCTCCCTGTCCAAACCTCCTCCGCTCACTGGCAGCTGACCTCGCCACACAGGGTCCTCGTCCAGCTCATCCCACACGAGGCCTAGCTTCTCGCCTCCCGCCAGGAAGTGGCTGCATACTTCGGGACGAGTATACTTTCCCGCCGCCACATAGGTGCGCGAGGCAGGCGACCGTGCCAGCAGGCGCGTTAGAGACCCTAGCAGGACATCATGCGATGCATGAAAATGCAGTAGATCCGACAGGATGACAATGTCAAACCCATCCGCACCGGACAGCGCCCTATTGTTTCATTTAATCGTCGATAACCATCTAATGAGTAAATTTTCTTGCGCTCGAACCATGCGGTTCAAAATGTTGGAAACACTCACAATAGAGGCTGCACATCCTGCCCCCACTCGTATCCAATACAGTGGACCGATGTTTTCGGGGAGAAGTGGCCTTTGTTGTTGGCAACATTTTTCTTCAGGTTTCCGAGGATAGTCTCGTCCGGGTAGTCCGTGATGGCCACAATAGACGGCGGGCTGGGCAGTGTTGCAGATAGGAGGGTAGGTAACGCACAACCTGCGCCCAATTCCACCACTGGGATACGTACATCAGTTGACGACCACAGACAGTTATTTAACCACATGTTGACTCGCCTGTCTTCTCAGAAATCGGTATGAGTCCTCTTTCGATCCGCTCCGCCAATAAGAGGGACGGGGAGAAGAGGTGATCAGCCAGAAGAGTATTTGCCTTAGGAGGATTGAGGTGCTTGTATCAACGTCCCGACGCATGATCATACGTCGGCATTACCTTGCCTTCCTAATTTAGTGCAACCAGCCAAACATTTCAGCATCATCCGTAGCGATATCGATACGAGCAGTAGACTATAACAGACTTACCTTTGGTGCAGTTGTCAGGGCCAGAGGTCCGTAGTGGATTGTATCATCTTCCGCAACTTCATCACCGAAAAGTCCTATCGTATCGCCCAGTACGTCCTCCGCGTCCATGTCTGATGCCACTTTCCTACGATAAACGAACGATATTGTGAGCACAAAACCACTTTCAATCTCATGTTCCATACCGTCGTGCTATGTTTGAGGCAAACCTTGAATTGATCCGTAATCAAGACGTCGGGGCGAACTTCTGTCCTGTGCGCTACTGAGGCACAGTAGCCACGTGGCAGCTTTGTGGCGTGGGTAAAAGAAATCACTGGCCTCGAGCTCATACTACGTACGTCACAGAAAAGGTCAGGCCAAATGAGGCAACTATAATGACAGCAGTCTCCTAGGAACCACCCGTACGGAAATTGGTGAGTGCATTGGTAATGAGTAAGTAGGTCCAAAAGTTCGATGGGACGAGATGCGCAGAGGAGTCAGTATGCAAATACTGGAGCAGATCGGAGAGTACTACCAGAACTTGAAAAGGCGACATAGTATGGAAAAGGAGAGCAAACAGAACAAATCTCGAAGTACAGGAACGAATACACAACGAACTCTTCGGGTTTGATTGAAGTATTGTGCAACACCTCAAGAACGTATCCGAGTCACGACGGCGGCATTCCAGTTCCAGAGTAATAAGTGTGATCGATACAGCCATAAATAATGATACTTCGTGTAACCAAAATGAGAGTCCAATACAAACATAATCAAGCATGACCCCAAGAGGAGCACACATCTACAGCCTTCAGAGGAAGGAGCGTGATCGCCATTGAATATCATCTGCTGTAAGTGATGGTTAGCAAGACCGCCGTCGTACTAACACTATGCACACTTACTACAGCTACTGAGTGTGGGCCTAGCCAACATTAAATTGTTCCAACAATCTCTCGTTGTCCTCGGGACTCCCTGAGCAATCGCCATCCAGAAGATCTGGCCGTTGAGCCAACAACCTTCCAACGACGTAGCTGTCGAAGCTACTCCCAAGCGAGGTCCGCCTCCACAGAGCGACTGTCAGACCTAAGAGGCAAAGGAACCATATTCCTAACAGCGCCATGGCTGTGATAAAGAGTGGCAAACGTCGGACACGTCCAGATACCGATACGTGCTCTATGGCGGGATAGCTCGTGCTATCGTCACGCGATAATAGAGCCACGGCGTTGGCCATGTGTTGTGCTCCACTCCATATCGCATCTGCGAGCAGATCCAACGATGGCGGTTTGTACACGATACCCTGACTGTCTGTCTTCAGCTCTGCAAACCCCAGTATATCGATCACCTGCCCGTCTGAGATGGACGACTGGCCATTTGTGATATCCAGGAGCGCATAGAGCGCACCGAATAGAGGTGGCTGTATTGGCTCTCCGCCTTGTGCTTGTGAGACGTTGTATAAACTATCATCTTGCTGATAGCTATCGTATGTGAGGCTTCTCCCGTAAACAGAGGCATGACCCATGCTTGCACGTGCGTTACAGCGGACGAGACCTCGAACACTCTCCGTCAACAGGCCGTTGGCAGTGGAGTTGGAGAACCATACGAAAGACGAGGTATTAGAGGGCACGGGCGGTGAATCAAACTCAGAGTCGGCGCAGTAGGAAACGTTCAGAGAAAGGGAGGAAGGCCCGAGCGTTTTCGTTGCAGCGGAGAAGGAAAGAGAGGTGTTGAGGTTTTGTTTGCAATACTGAATGAAGGCCGTATTGTTGTTGAAATCGGGTAGGCCTGTCGAGTCGACGGGCTGGCAGCCACCTTGAATGCGAATTCCAGGGACTGAGAGTACGTCTCTAGAGAGAATGTCCCCTGTGAAGAACAAATCATCGCTGGTCGTGTTCCGGATTTGGTTGACAGGAGTGTAGGAAGCGGAGCTGAAGAGGCTGAGAACGGTCTGGTTTGTCGTCCAAGACCCTCTCCCTGAGGCTAACTGGGCATACGCATCGATCCCTAGGATCCTAGTGGGGGAAAGTACGCTGGGATTGAATGTGGTATGGACCCGCACATCGAGCGTCTCGACAGGATATGCTTGGCCAAGAAGGATAGGGGTGACAAGGGCAACAATGCTGATGAACGAGAATACGACGAATGCTGTGGATACTCGAACGCGAAGCCTAGCCATCTTGAATATCGTGGTGAGGATTCCCAGAGGACCAGACCAGTTCTGATCAGCAATCCAGAACATCTCCAT
The DNA here is from genome assembly GCA_037039805.1 of Irpex sp. M6601. Taxonomy (NCBI): domain Eukaryota; kingdom Fungi; phylum Basidiomycota; class Agaricomycetes; order Polyporales; family Irpicaceae; genus Irpex; species Irpex sp. M6601. The sequence continues at coordinate 37,144 of JAXQGN010000151.1, read as the reverse complement.
CCATGTGTGGGGCTTGGTCCGATGCGAGTCAAGCGCAGAAACGAAGAGTCGGGAGAGATACATCGCTGTAACGACGCCATGGCCTTGTGCGAACACGATGTAAAGAATGGCGGGAAGTCCTGTGGTGCTGTAGTACCAAGGAAGTGACGTAGTTGTGGGACTGAGCGCGACGGTTCGTTCGAAGAGAGTGACAACGACAACAACGAGTATTATCCATACGGCGAGGAGGATAGCGACGAACGGGTGATATGATATTCTTGCGCCACGGAGTACAAGCGAGGAGCCGTACAGTTTTTCGTTGTCATATGCAGATTCGGAACGTAAAAGGTAGTCCTGGACACCTGTATCCTTGTGATGATGGCCTCCCATATCCAAGTATGAGAGGGAAGGTGCTGAACTTGCAATACCTGCACCACGTTCAGACCTAGGGCCACGGCGGCTTGTCAATGTCACCGGTTGTGCCATTGAAGCTATATGTATAGTGTCAATAATGTGTTAGTGCATGAAGTTCCTGATACTAGTAGAACATACTACGTGGTGAGCACTGTGGAGGTGTGCACCTGTTGTATGCAGTCCGTTAAAACCTCAAGCCTGCAGCACCGAAGTATGAGTACGTCGGATATAAAGACTACATCATGGATCAGTTCGCTCACCAGGAGGTTAAGTAACGTCAACAATCGCGAGGACGGCACGAGCCTGATGCGGGCAGTGCGCGGGATAATATACGTACACTACTAGCGTACAAAAGGCTAGACCGCTTTCAACTCGCCGCGAATACTGAGCTGGAAAGAATCCTATGCCGGTTGGCGGCACTCAGGCAAAAAACATAGCTGAGTTAGATTTCCGTTTGGGGAGCCGAGGCTACGTTTGGACTCAGCGCTCAGCAACGAGGCCCTGAAACGGCATCAATTTATTCAGGGACAGGATATTGATCAAAGGACGTCGACGTCCAAGACTGCAATATAACGCAAACGACTCACGAGTCGCACAATACATCCGTACAACGCGATAGCAAAGTGAGCAGGTTACTTGGACGTGTGTAGAGTCAAGTGCGAGAAGTACTGAATATTATGCAGGCAGACGTTTGAGACCTCAGGAAACATGTCTTCAAATATTCACAGCCACTGGTGCACTGGTCGACAAATTAGCAAGGTGATTTTACATGAGAAGGAGACATACGCAAAGACTTCGTGACACAGGATGCATGATGACTGTAACATATCGCATTTCATTTTGTGCGGTCGTCCAACCTTTCAAAAACCAGGCCACCAACAACGACGGTGAGGTCAGAAAGTGGTCCAGCGCCAACGTAGAAGTCTTCATTGCACACTGGCAAGCGCCGTGGGGAGGATTTCACATGTTACTCGACCACCGCTCTCTCAAGGCGACCAAGCACACTGGCATCTGTCAGCGCTGCCAGAGGTGGCCATGACTTGTGAAAACGGAAGAACGGCCAACTGCCGTATACACCTACTCTCACTCTGCCATATAGTCCGTAGTCTCCCGTCTTAACCTGCCCCAGAAACTCTCCAAGATGCTGGTTACGACTCTCACCAAACTCCTGAACATCAGAGTGTATGTGAATTCACGTATGCGTGTGGTCTAAAGGCTGACGAGGATACAGACCTGTGGTGCAAGGTGGCATGCAATGGTGAGTGTACACTAGAGATTAGGCAGTGGGGACCAGTGCTAAGCGGTTCACTTACAGGGTCGGACTACCTGTGCTTGCTGCTGCGGTATCCAATGCAGGGGGTCTCGGTGCGTTGCACAATTTATTCATGAAGTGTTGCATTTGCGCTCATCGCTTTGTTGGCAGGTATCCTTACTGCTCTCACGCAGCCGAACCCCGAGGCGTTGCGCGAAGCTATTCGGGAGACTCGCAAGCTCACCTCCAAGCCTTTCGGCGTGAACATCACCCTCCTACCTAGCATCAACCCTCCCGATTATGAGGGCTATGCAAGAGTGGCTGTAGAGGAAGGTGTAAAGATATTCGAGACGGCTGGGAATAACCGTGTGTTCATTCAGTTTCTGTACTGAAGTCACTGAGCTCATTGGGTTCCTCTACTAGCCGGACCGCTGATCAAATTCTTTAAGTCTAAGGACTGCATTGTCATACACAAATGCACAACGATCAGACATGCAAAGGTCAGTGGTCGCCGATAAGCACGACTATCTACGATCGGTTGAACGAAGAACAATAGTCTGCTGCTCGCCTCGGTGTAGACTGCTTAAGCATCGACGGTTTTGAATGTACGTGAGCTCCCGTTGTTTTTCTACACTTGGCTGAAGTCATGCTTTCTAGGTGCTGGTCATCCCGGCGAGGAAGACATCGGGGGCCTTGTATTGGTAAGTCGCTGTATCGCTGATATAACGGAGACAGGACTTACCTATCATCTTAGTTAGCCAGAGCAGCTCAGGAGCTGAGTATCCCTTACATCGCCTCTGGCGGTGTGGCAAACGGTCAAGGTCTGGCAGCGGTTCTGGCGCTTGGGGCATGTGTGAGTGCATTGTTAATGTCATCTTGTGTGTCTGTAATACTGAATATCGGATGCATCAGGGCGCGAACATGGGGACACGCTTCATGTGCACGGTTGAAAGGTGAGAAACACGCCGTAGAGACGGCTTCTTCGCTGACGCCTTCTTAGTCCCATACACCAGAAGATCAAAGAGAAGATTGTAGCTTCCACCGAGCAAGATACCGTCCACATCTTCCGAACGCTGCACAACACAGCCCGAGTGTTCAAGAACAAGGTGTCACAAGAAGTGGTCGCCCTCGAGCGGCGCCCCGGCGGTGCCAAGTTCGAGGACGTCCGCCATCTCGTTGCCGGCGCCCGAGGGAAAGTCGTATACGATGCAGGAGACCCCGACTACGGCATTTGGACAGCAGGTGTCAGTATGGGGCTGATCAAGGATATCCCTACCTGCGAAGAGCTTGTTAGTCGGATTGAGAAGGACGCTGAGGATATTATTGACAATCTCGCGAAGTTGAAGAGAGCACCAGAATCGAAGCTGTAAGAGATGGGAGGGATGTAGTTCTTATATGTGTAGCACTACTTGAATATATTGACGGGTACACGCGTAATCCCACCACAGTATTTTCTCCAAGTCAGTAATTTCGTCGGTCTGGGGATCCCTGGAATGCTTAATTGTCGACAGGCGCCTGTTCGCGTCATAAACTTGACCTCGAACTTGTTACTTGACGAACCCGCAAGCATACGATAATCACTGCTACTGGGTGATACTGTGTCTCTAACAACTCTTTATTGGGACCACCATACAACTTTGCTCGTGAATACGAGAAGCGTCTCGAGTTTGATTCTGGGCAGCGTGTCGTAGGATACTGCACCCTGCAAGGCTTGGTCATCTCATGCTGGGCTTCCTCGTCAAACCAGTCCAGCTTCGTTCAGTGCCAGTGCTACTTCCCAGGCCAACTGCTCGTCTCGTGTCCCTTCGAAATTATACCCAACAATCAACAGAGAACGTCAGAAACAAAAATGATTCCCCGTTTGAGATTCTTTACTTCGGTAGAGACGAATTCTCGTGCACCGTCTTAGAGGAGCTACATGCTGCAAAGGGTATGCCCCTCCCAGTTATCTCTCGCTCATTATTCGCCATAATGACACGTACTTCTTTCCCCAGATGTTTGGAAAGACATATCCATTGTCACGCAGCCGGACGTGAAGGTGGGAAGACGGGGCTCTCAGCTATCCATATGTACGTCTCTTCCTTTGCTACCCGGCATTCTCGCTCATTGTATTCTTCACAGCACCACTGAAAATACTGGGAGAACGCCTACAGCTGCCTGTTCATACTATACCCAAGGAGAGGCATGAATTCAGACACTGGCAGGTCCCATCCGTCCACAGCTACTTTTCTTGCTTACGCTAATACCACGTCAACTATAGCCTCCACCTCCCTTTGACCAGTCGCCACTGTCCCCTTCTCGCCTCCTGATCACCGCCTCTTTCGGACGCATCCTCTCTAATTCGCTCATACAACGGTTTCAACCAGGGAGACGACTGAACGTGCACCCTTCCTTGCTACCTGTCTACCGCGGTCCCTCGCCGCTTCAATACACGCTGATAGATGGACTGAAGGAGACAGGTGTTTGTGTGATAGAGATGACAGAGTATAAAAAGGGTATCGACTCGGGAGATATCTGGGGACAGCGAAAACTCGTAAGCCATCCAGGTTTACCTATCGGAAGGTCCATTAACACTGCGTAGTCTGTTCCAGAGGACGTGACGTTTGCAACACTGCGAGATACGCTCGCGCGAGAAGGGGGGAAGACATTGGTAGATGTTCTTCGCCAGATGGTGGCAGGAACCGTACGTTCAAATATCACCAAGCTATGTATCTCCTTTTTCCCGACTAATTTCATTCCGCAGGCTGTTTCTACCCCACAGCAAGTCATCGAGGGTGCTCGTCGTGCGCCACTCATCACAGGCCAAGACGGTCTGCTAGATTTCCGAAGCATGACAGCACAAGCTGTGGTGCAACGCTTCAAAGGCATTTCGCATCAGGTGTGTAACATCTATCTGAGTGGCCAATCATAGTTTGGGTATCGTAAACAAGCGCTAAAAACTCGATGTCCGAATCCAGAAAGCCGTATATGCGAGACTCAAGACCGGTAAAACCGTGCAGCTCCATGACCCTGTCGTGGTCGAAAACCCGACGAACTCCTTGGTGTCACTTATCCCCGAATCGGGGTTGGCGATCTACGAGCCGCGCAGCAAATCAGTGCTCATACGCTGTGCACTTGGCACGGTGGTTGCTGTTCGGAAGCTCCAGTCGCAGGATAAGAACGCGTTGGACGCGAAGTCGTGGTGGAACGGCGTGATGCCTGAGATGCGGTACGAGCCGTCGACCAATGATGGTCCTATCGTGTTTGTGTGAGCGGATTTCGGATTCGTGGGTGTAATTTGGCGTGCTGGATAGGATGTAAGTCGTTTGTTATCTCCATGCATCTATAGCCAATACAGCTGGTGACGTCTTCCTTACAGAGCAATAACCGTCGTGTACCCGCTGTTCGCCGTATATCTCACGCGCACGGCCACTTCAAGGCTTTGTAATACCACCTTTATATTCCACTACATACATCTAATCTATGGCTTACTTTACCTCCGCGATTAGTTTAGAGCAGTGGTCCAAAAATACAACACGATGTGCGCTGATGTGCGTCGTCGACTTCCTCGACCTCACCCGAGCCAGATTTCCGACCCAACCCGAGATCTGTAGGTACCCGATCTCGATCGCCTCGGTACCAATCGCTCTTTCGTCACTTGCGTTCGGAAGCGCTCAGTCGTCGGAGCACACACAATGATCGTCGTGGGCGGCCGCTCGTCCATCGAAGCCTCCATACTATGGCGCTGCATACATCCCGCGTGGCCCCGCCTCTCACTCCTTTAAATAAGGAGCTGGCTCCTTTATTTTTCTGCACTTTCCCTTCTCCCTTTTCCGCTTTTGGTCTCCTCCCCCTCCTTCCCCTCCGCTTCTCCTCTCCTGCCACTAACCAATAATAATCATGGACGTAGCCTCAAGCACCACATCAACAATCGCCGAGAACGAGGGCGAGAAACATCATCGTGCACCCTCAGAACGAACATTCGACGATGGAGGCGAAGCTGCCGAGCCCATGACGCCCCCCATGCACGACCCCAACGCCCCCGATCTCAGTTTCCCGTTCCAGAGTACCAATATCGACCAGGGTGGGTTTACGGAGGAGTATCGTGTTGTGTCGAGGACTGGTTTTGTCTCGGCGCAGCAGGCCCTCAGGCCTATACCCTCGCATCTGCCGTTGCAGTTTCCGCCTGCTGTGACGGATCCTGAGAAGGCTAGGGAGCTGAAGAACGTTAAGCTGGTTACTTTCGTGCCGGATGATCCCCAGGATCCTCGAAATCATCCGAAATGGTATAAGTGGTGTAAGTACCCATGACTTTCTTGGTTAGATGTTAATACTCACCGGTCGCTCTTTTTCCAGGGATAACCTTCGTTTGCGCCTTCTCTGTCGTCGAAGTCGCCTTCGCATCTGCCGTCGTGACTGGTGACTTCAGAGACATCGAGCACGAGTTCCACGTCGGCAACGTCGTAACTGCCCTAAGCGTTTCGCTCATGGTAGTAGGCTTCGGTCTCGGACCACTCCTATGGTCTCCTCTCGTAAGTCTACCCACCCCCTTTCGTCGCATCGTACACATACTGATAAATGGCAATAGAGCGAGATCGTCGGACGTCGAGTGATCTGGATAATACCAGGCATCATATACGTCATCTTCATCATCCCCTGCGCCGTCGCGAAGAACATCCAAACTCTCCTCATCTGCCGGTTCTTCTGCGGTATCTTTGCGTCCTCACCCCTGACGCTTGCGGGAGGAACGATTTCTGATATCTGGGATAACGAAGAGCGTGGGTTCGCTATTGCGCTGTTCGCCGCGGCTCCTTATGGTGGTCCTGTTCTTGGTCCTATCGTTGGTGGATTCGTCGGTGAGACTGTCGGCTGGCGATGGATATTTTGGGTGAGCACTATACAGTACATTTATCGAGTGTTGCATGCGACTGACACGTAACCTTCGCTATTAGGTTAGCATGATCTTTGCTGGTGTCATGTTTCTCCTCAAGTGCACCATGCCGGAAACATACGCACCGATCATCTTGAAGAGACGAGCGGTTGCTTTGAGGAAGGAAACCGGAGACAAGAACATCTGTACCGAACAGGAGCTGTTCAAGGTGCCGTTCTCTCAGATGATGCAGGACACCCTCATTCGTCCCTTCGGTAAGTACTATCAGCTCTACGTACGCATGAACGGCAGATACTAACTGTCCTTGTAGAGATGCTCGTCACCGAACCTATCCTACTACTACTATCAATGTACATCGCCCTCATATACGGTCTGCTATACGCATTCTTCTTCAGCTTCCCCGTCGTGTTTGGCGACGATTACCACTGGAACGACGGACTTGTGGGCCTCACGTTTATATCTGTCTGGATCGGTCTTGGTATGGCTCTTGCGGTGATGCCGTGGCTCCAGAGGGATTATATGCGACGAGCGGCTGCTAGGGGCGGGAAGGCTGAGCCTGAAGATCGTCTGCTCGGCATGATGGTCGGTTCAATTTGGGTGCCAATATGTAAGCCCATTCTTCGTCTGCTATGATAATCTTATTTTGCTGATACATTGTATCACTAGCTATGTTCATCTTCGGTTGGACCGCACCGCCGGCTGTCATGCCTGGAGGAGGCAACTGGGTCGGCCCCGTCAGTTCCGGTATTCCTTTCGGTTTCGGAATGGTCGTCATCTACTTCTCCGCCAACGCCTACATCATCGACGCTTTCCCCGGTTACGTGGCTTCAGCCCTGGCCGCGAAAACGGTCGTTCGTTCTGGCTCGGGAGCTGCCATGCCATTGTTTATCACTGCCATGTATCACAACCTTGGGAACGGCTGGGCAGCTAGTGTTTGGGCGTTCATCTCTCTAGCTATGGTAAGTCTGCCGTTTGGCTTTTGTGAATAGCTGAGACTAAATAGTGACTGGTCCTGCAGATTCCGATACCTTTCTTGTTTTACCGATATGGAAAGGTCATCCGTTCAAAATCAAAACGTGCAACTTCCGCATAGACTATCACGAGTTTTACTTATTCCTTATGATACCCACGGACCTCCTTTTATAATATGTAGAGAACTCTAGCAAATATCATAGTAATTCAAAACATCGATATAAGTATTCGCACATTCTGTCGCAAGTTCTTGATATGAATGACAGTGTCCCGACGAGCCTGGCCGCACTCTGATAGGCCGAGAGGGTGAGCGCTTGAATAGCATTTACGTATAAGTACGCGCTACGCGTCGCGTCGCGTCACCCTGTCACAGTCGCCGTGACCGCTTAACGAGCTCTCTTCTTACCACCACAGTACTGGACCACGCATACAACCTGCCACCGACTTTACGCGTCCAGGACACTCAGCATGGCCCCTGGAAGCTCGAAATCAGGAAAAGCCCCGGCTAATGAGAAAATGAAGCAGAAAAGCTTGATGGCGTTCTTCAGCAAGCCAGGAGCAGCGTCGGCCAGCTCAAACACAAAGCCAAAAGAGTATGCTACGCAGAAGAAGACGGCGACGTCGACTACGAAGAGCACCAACGACAGTCGCGTGAATGACGCGCCTTCTTCTGATGTACCAGACATGCAGTCAACACCTCTCAAGGGCAGCTCTCAGCGCTCTGCAGCACACGATAGCCCACGTAGCTCGGTTGTACCGAGTAGTCCCATGGAGACTCCCCCGACAAGTGATCCTATTGACGTGGACATGCTTGTTGACGAGGAGGAAGTCACACAAAGCGACCACATGGATGCTGCGAAGTCGGTAAGTCCGCTTATAGCTTGTGTGATGAAGAAGACATGACTGCTAACAATTCATCTGAATCAGACTGGAAAGGCCAAGAAGCGCAAGATTGTGCTCGACGACTCCGACGAGGAAACCGCAGGTGTTGATGCTGAAGCGTATCAAAAAGGTCTATCTGCGTACCAGCCCTCCCCAACACCGAAGCGCCAGCCAGGTACGTTCTCAATGCCCTATATGCGGGTGAGAGCTAATGGAGAGCAGCCCGCAGTAAGAAGGCTCGCACGTCCGCACTCGTCTCTGACGATGACGACAGCGAGGAAGATGAAGCGTTGACATCTTTCAGCAAACGTCTCACCAAGTTCAGGCCTTCTACAGCGCCCAAGGCGAAGCGTGAGTGTTGACTATATACGCCGGTGATATAGTGAGACTCACAAATAATTCACAAAATAGGTCGAAAATCCAATGCAGATGATGACGACGACTTCATTGTTCCTGATGATGTGGACGAAGACGACGACGAACTACCACCCTCCTCCTCCCGCGCATCATCTCGTCTTTCCAACTACGCGCATACATCCGCCTCCTCGGAGGGCGAAGACGACGACGTCATCACTTCCAAGTCCAAGCCAGGAAAGAAGAAGACAAAGGCGGAGCGACCGGCGTTGCAGACTGCCGGGTCCTCGAAAGCGGGCAGCAGCGACATGTTTCTGACGGCTGCAGAACGTCGGATGATGCAGCAGAAGGAGAACAAGAAAAGCGCGGAAGACCCGTTCGAGTTTTTGTTGGACCCAAGGGACAAGGACGGTGTGCGTCCTGGTCAGCCGGGGTATGACCCGAGGACTTTGTATATCCCCAAGAAGGCCTGGCTGACGTTCACGCCGTTTGAGAAGCAGGTATGTCGTCGTTATTCTTTGACTACGTAGTGGCTTTGACTGACTTATTGGATGGGGAAGTTCTGGGAGATCAAGCAGAATCATTACGACACTGTTCTTTTCTTCCAGAAAGGCAAGTTCCTTGAGCTGTACGAAGAGGACGCTCGGATTGGCCACCAAGAGTTTGACCTCAAGCTGACACAACGGGTGAAGATGAGCATGGTAAGCTAATCTTCCACGATACCTCGCACGTAGGCTTCGGTTATTCACTCTCTTTAGGTTGGTGTTCCCGAACAAAGCTTCAATCAGTGGGCCGCAAAGTTCCTAGCAAAAGGTGCGTGCTTACAAACATCTACCGCGCAACGATCCCAGCTGATGAGGGCCCAGGCTACAAAGTAGGACGTGTAGAGCAAGCTGAGACAGCTCTAGGAGCAGAGATGCGCGTCGCCGCCGACAAAGGGAAGAAAAAAGGTGGCGCAACTGCGGAGGACAAAGGCAAAGACAAGATCGTCCGACGAGCCCTAAACAAAGTGTACACGAACGGCACGCTCGTCGACGAGGCGCTCCTCACGGACGAGCAGGCAGGACATTGTGTGAGTATTCGTGAGGAAGGGGAGGAAGATCCGAAGTTGGGGACGCAGAAGTTTGGGCTGTGTGTGCTTGATAGCTCGACGAGCGAGTTTAACCTTAGTGCGTTTGAGGATGATGTTTGTAGGACTAGGTTGGAGACTATGTTGAGGCAGTTGAGGCCGAAGGAGATTATATTCACCAAGGTAACGTTCTCATACTCCTGTTTGCCCCACACATCATCACTTATCACTCGGTACTTACTGTTGATTGTATGTGCAGGGCAACCTGTCTGTCCCAACAACTCGCCTTCTGAAGGCAGTCCTACCTGGGAACTGTATCTGGACTAGCTTGCGCGAGAGCGAAGGCTTTTCGTTCGAGGATACGATCAAGGAGCTGAAGGTTCTGTATCCCAAGGGAGAAGAAGAGGATGGTGATGCGGACATGGGGGGTATCCCTCACGGCCTCAGCGCCTCTGTACCCGAGGCGATCAGGAGTATGATCATGTATACTGGCGCGGTCGAAGCGTTGGGATCTATGATCTGGTGAGCAGTCCTCCTCTCACGGTCCATCTTTCTATGTGCTGAATATATTGTGGTGGTAGGTACCTCCGTACCCTGAACATCGACAAAGACATCCTAAGCATGAAGAACTTCAACATCTACGACCCTATGAAGAGAGGCGAGGGACTTATTTTGGACGGGCAGACTCTGGCGCATGTTGAGGTTTTGTTGAATAGTGAGGGGACGGATGATGGGACGCTTATTAAGTTGCTTGGGAAGTGTATCACCCCTGCTGGTGAGTACTCGCCGTTGTTTCTGGAGATGCAAGAGCTGAGTGTGGTGGTGTGGTGGTGACAGGTAAACGACTCTTCCGTATATGGCTTTGTATGCCTCTTCGAGAAATCGCGGATATCAACGCTCGGTAAACAAAGCTCAATTCTTTCTCTAAAAAGTGTCTCATATTATGTACAGACTGGATGCTGTGGACGATCTCATCGACCATCCGACGTTCGAAGCCGAATTCACAGACGTCGCCAAGGGCCTTCCTGACCTCGAACGAATCGTTTCACGAATACACGCGAGGAACTGTCGTGTCAAGGATTTCTTGAAAGTTCTCGAGGTATTTGCTGCCCCTCTTTGATAAATACTGTACGAGCTGATAGCCATGTTTTAGTCGTTCAAGAAGCTGAGTAAAGGCCTCGGTGCTATGGCGAACACCGCAGAGTCTTTCAAGTCGAAGAGTATTCCGGGCCTATTGCGCTCTGCGCCTGATTTGTTGCCACATTTGAAGCACGTTAAGTCGATGTTCAAGTTGTCTGAAGATAGTAAGCCGTTTTGGTTATCGCGATCATTGCTCAGGGTTTGATATCAATTGCTTGCTTGCGTAGACGGAGACGAACTTATTCCAGAAGAGGGTAAAGACGAAGAGTACGATAATATCGTGAAGGAGATTACGACTCTCGAGCAGAGTCTGAATAAGGGCTTGAAGAAGCTTGAGAGAGAAGTCGGGTGCGTCTGTTTAGTATATTCTAGCCTTGACACCGTACTAAAGCAGATTTTGCAGCTTTGACTTGAAGTATTGGCACAGTGCTCAAGGTACAAAGGTAAGAATTCTCTATATCACTTACGGGTACGATTCTTACCTTTCAAATAGGACATCTATCAAGTTCAAACGAAGGCCGGGCAGAAGGGCATTCCTCGCGCCTGGACGAAGAGCGCAAGCACCAAGGTAAAGACAAAACAACATCCATAATCATATTTACCTCGTTCTGACCCCCGCGAAAAAAACAGGCGGTCGCTCGTTACACAGTCCCAGAACTCGCAGCGGACATCCGCAGCCTCAAAGAGGCCCGCGAGCTCCGCAACACCGCCATCAAGAACTTCCGAAGCCGTGTCTACGCCGAGTTCGACATCGACCGCAGTGTCTACCTGCGCGCCATCCGAGTACTTTCTGAGCTGGACTGTCTTTTCAGTTTGGCACGCTCGTCGATTGCTCTTGGAGAGCCGTCGTGCAGGCCTGAGTTCGTTGAGGGCGACTCTGCGTTTGTGGACTTTGAGGAGCTGAGACACCCTGCGCTGAGTATCAGTGCTGGGTTCCGGGGTGATTTTATCCCGAACAGCGTGAAACTTGGAGGAGATGTTGCGAGGATTGCTTTGCTTACTGGTGAGCTCTGGAAATTACCCCTTCACCGCTCCTTTGTAACTCATCTGTCCTCGACCAGGACCGAATATGGGGTACGTGCGTTTGTCTGAACTACGACCTTGAGCTGACAGAGCGTCTGGTGTCGCTTGTTAGTGGTAAATCTACGGTACGTCCGATATTGTGCTTCCTACTATCGGCCGAGGGATCTAATGAGAATACAGGCTATGCGAATGACGGCCGTCGGAGTTGTGCGTACATCAAACCACATCAGTTGAATCGACAACACTCGCTGACATACGGTTCCTCAGATAATGGCCCAACTTGGTATGCGAGTGCCTGCCAGCAAAGCCAGGTGAGCATCGATGCGTCTCGCCCAAACTTTCAGAGACTCAGGTTATAACAGGTTATGTCCTGTCGACTCTATATTGACTCGTATGGGCGCATACGACAACATGTTTTCCAACGCTAGCACCTTCAAGGTGGAGCTGGACGAATGGTAAGCTATATTTCCTCCCTCTATATGATGGTATCATCTAACATGGGCCCAGCTGTAAGATTCTGCGCGATGCCACTCCTCGCTCTTTAGTCATTCTGGATGGTATGTTGCTTGATTCCTCTCTTATCCATTACTTATGTTCTCGTGCCTACAGAGCTCGGTAGAGGGACGTCGACCTATGTGAGTCAGATCAACTATTCATGCAGAATGATCGTGCTCATTGACGTGTCTAGGATGGCATGGCCATCGCGGGAGTGAGTACCATCGCCCTTATATAGCGATACCGAACTAACAGACCCTTTAGGCTGTCTTGCACCAACTTGCATCTCAAACTCTTGCTTTATCATTCTTTGCGACGCACTACGGATCCCTTACAGATGACTTTGCGTACCACCCTAACATACGCAACATGCACATGTCGACTCTCGTAGACGACGAGAAGCGAGAGGTTAGTCGTCCATCTAAATCGCCCATATCAGATGTCTGACTGGTGTAATATAGCTCGTGTTCTTGTACAAGCTCACGGAAGGCGTCGCGTCCTCCTCCTTCGGAACACACGTCGCTAACCTCGCGGGCGTCCCAATGTCGATCGTTGAACGCGCCGATGTCGTCTCCAAGGACTTCGCCAAACAATTCAAGGAGAAGATCGAGGGCAAACGGAAGAACAACGCCGTTGGCGGTCGGCTTCCTCATACGGTCCAAGCGGACTTCGCCTACCTCTTCAAGCTGGCTACAGGTAGATGCCAGCTGCCAGATGATCCTGTGCGCAAGAGAGAGGTCTTGAAGATTATGAAGGCCTCTGTGGGATCTTTCCTTCATCACCTTAATAACCCTGCTGTGGTCCAAGCTACTGCGGCCTAAGGGTGCCTGGTTTTTAATGCCCTTGTTAAACCCTCCTCTGCCTAACTGCTGTCGCCCTCTGCTTTCCTGTTCTGTGCTTCATCGTAGAGTATATGTACCTCACCTCGTAATATTTCTCCCTCATTTCTCGGAAAGCTTGTACATAGTGTATATCTCTGCTATCATCATTTGCTAATATCATTCGCCGTATAAATCGAATTCCACAGGCAACGCTTGACTAGGCCCTGCCTCGCTCAGCCATATTCTCCTCAATCTACAAGTGGCGTAGACCTTCACATACGAGATGTGAGAATATGTCCCCGATGGAACTGGGACCGTGATCGCTCTCTGGGGATGATTCCTCTCGTGGTCTTCTTGATCGGAATCGGCGTCCTGGGTGATAAGTGATGCAGAGGAGAAGTGACCCACAAGAGAAGGTATATTGATATTTATGGTCGCCCAGGCAGTGAGTGGACGGCTTGATGGCTTCGGAAATGATAGAGGTAGATGCAACAAAGGTGGAGTTGTCATCTTCAAAGCCGGATCTTTCTATATGATGAGCATAATCAGCGGAGCACAAAATACAAGAGTACGAAGACTTCAGAAGCCTTCAATCATGATGTATAACCATGGGCCACGGTAAGTACTAAAGCATAAGTTTAAGAGCTGTAATACCTGGAATGTGGAGCAGCGTATAGTCCCCGCTCTTCCAGCTTTGTCGACGATACCGACTTCAAACGACCATTCTCTGCCCAGATTTCTGACTTGAAAGTGCAACCATGGGTGCTTCAAGTTGAGACCGAGGTCACGACCGTTCAAATCGGGGCAGCGGATGTATGTCGTACGCAAGGTAGGTGACTGAATGTGCAAAACCGTTTGGTCTAGAGCACGTCCTTGAGGATCATCACCGTCATCGTCCGAGACGATGGTGGGAGGTGAAATCAATTTTGCTGGGACGGGTGGTTCGGGATCCGAAGATGAATCGTTAAGAAGACAGACAAATGAATCTGAGGGCAGAGATGAATCTGTGAATGTGCAGAACAAGTCTAGGCACCTCGAAGATGTCGTAGACAGCAGCGAGACCAGAGGGGGCTGTACCGACGAGGCAAACATGGTTGAAGGTTGTGGCGTCGGCGAGGACTGCCTATTTTGGACGCGCGCCCGTTTACTTACGGCGATCTAACTTGATGGGATCTGAGATCCGAACCTGGGTTACCACACGGAGATTCATGACGGGACAAAGCCAAGTGACCACAAGCCTGCGCACGGCGGACAACAGCCGTTGCCTTTCTTTCTTCCAAACCACGACCTCAGACTCTTTATATACCCCACGAGTCGATCAACTACCTCCACTTTCATTTCCCTCACTGTCTCTCACTGTCTAACTTCAACATGTTTGTTACACTGGCGGCCGTTGCTGGCCTCTTGTCCGCCTATATTGCCCCGGTCGCTGCCCAGGGAGGGCAAACCTGGTACGAAGTTTTATGCTTGCGTGATGGCCTTCAAACATTCTGAATCGACTCTTTCCAACTAGTAATGCCACGAGCCTGTGCGGTGCAGATGCTCCGTGTTGTAGTACGTTACACTCGGTACTACTTTCCAAGTATGAGAGACTGACTTGTTGTGCACGAAGGCGAATACGGTTTCTGTGGCTCCGGAAGCGTAAGTACCCTTAGTATAGCTTTATACCGTTACCTGACCGGTCATATTACAGTTCTGCCTCGGGGGCTGCAATCCCTTGTTCTCCCACTCCCTCGATTCATGTTCGCCGAGCCCTGTTTGTGAACCAGCCACCGTAAGCTCTTGGAACACGTGTGTTTAGTGGACTTCTCACGGTTATTTCTAGCATAAATTCGCAGACCTGTCGCGTATTGCCATGAATGCCACTCACTACGATGGCAACGCTACGGCCTTCGATTGGGTCTTGGACAAGGGAGACATCCTGAACACCAACTCCTCTGGTGGCGAGCTGGGTATGCTCTTGACTGAAGCCAATGGTGGCACGCGTCTCAGCTCCACTCGATATGTGCACTACGGCACGATAACTGCTCGCCGTAAGTATTTGCCAGCTCAGAGTTGCGTCTGACAACTGATCACTTCTTCAGTCAAGACGGGACGTTGGGGAGGTGTTGTCACCGCTTTCATCACCATGTCTGACATCAAGGATGAGATCGACTGGGAGTTCCCTGGAGCTGATATCACACATGGGCAATCCAACCTTTTCTGGCAGGGCGTTGTTCGTAAGTATATTCAGCTCGCCGTATTATAAGCCGGAGACTAACCTGGCAACAGCCGAGAAAACTCAAGGCGGGACTCACAACATCTCTAGTGACAGCTTCTCGAACTACCACGACTACACAGTATGTGCATGTCTATAAATTTGAAACTCATGCTCATACTCCGTCCATAGATCGATTGGCAGCCCGATACTCTCACCTGGTCTATTGACAACAACGTTGTACGCACCGTGAAGCGGTCCGACACCGTCGATAGCCAAGGTGTTTCCCACTTCCCCAACACTCCCAGTCGTGTTCAGCTCAGGTCGGTGTACTTATGCACGTCCAAACTGGCTTTTCTAACCCTTATTACTCTAGTATCTGGCCTGCCGGAATTAACTCTTCCGCGCCTGGAACCGTCGAATGGGCTGGTGGAATGATCAACTGGGACGATCCCGACTACAAGTCTGCAGGCCACTTCTACGCTCTGGTGCAATCCGTCAGTGTCAATTGTACTGACCCGACCAGCGAACCCTCCGATACCACCTCCTACATCTATGGCAAGAATGGCTCTCTCGACACACCTAGTGTTGCATTCTCGAACAAGAGTACGGTCAACTCTGCCCGAGGCATGCTGAGCTTCTCCGGCGAAACTCTCGTGTTGACCATCTCCTCGACTCTCGTCGTTTCTCTCCTTGGGGCTCTTCTCGCTTAAACTCAGTTCAGCGTACTAGGTTATTTTTAGGTTGTCTAGCGGGTTTAGGAGGCCTAGGTGGTCGAGTTACACGTGTAGCCATTCCGGATTCTACAATTAACATGGGTATTATACATCTATAAGGCTGGCATGACAGAAAAGTAAATCTACTGAGGGGTACGTCATGTGTTAAGTCTCCGTTCAATCGTGTAAAGAGGGAAAAGAAGGCACAGAATCCACCATCACCAGACTTTCACCACCTAGCTCCCCAAAGCCCTCTCTGAACTCTCCCAATAACTCTCTCGTTTCATCGACCACTGCCTGCAATGCTTCGTTTCTGGTCCAAGCTGCTGGCTCTACGTCTATAACATCATCATCCATGGAATAACTGGAGCCGGGTAGCGGTAACAGGATTGAAGAGTATCCCATAAGTTGCTGCACGAGTCGTATTCGCCTGTAGGTCATTCTCGTCAGGAAGTGAGACGTGATGACCGTTTCTTTCGCCAGATGTTTTGCACTGATCGTCCGTGATGCGATGTCGTCTGCTGTCGCTGATGTAGTCCTAGTGAGATTTGCGCCAAGCGATGACTCCACCGGGCCAAGATGCACAATCTTCAGTGTAGTCGAGTCTTGCGACGTACGACCAGAAGGCGATATTGGACTGGGCATTCGCGTATACCCAGCTTGCCTAGAATCTAGACTTTGAGATGGCGCGAGTGTGGATGATGCAGATAGAGTATCGTTCATCTGAGGGAGGGATACTGATCCACTGAGATGCACCGAATTGCGAGGCGTAGAAGCAGTTGAAGATGGCGCACTTGGGTTGTGCACGCTTCGCCGGGGTTTCGAGAAGACTGAAGAGAAGCGACGGCCGCCGGATCGCATAGGACTGTGTAGAGGTACAGCACCTTGCAAACGGAGTTCGGTGGTTAAGTTGACGACGCGCTCTTGTGCGAATATACGTATCTGGGTCATCAGTGGACTCCGTCTGAGCCAGCACCATTCAATCATCGACCACGCCAAGTAGTCGATCATGCGAGGAGGGTTGTACGTAGAGCGCCCGTGCATGGATATACTGGAAGGGAATGCGAATATGTTCTGTTGACTTTCTCCGAAGGTGCTAGTTCTAGGCGATAGTGCAGGGGATGGAGGTTCAGAGTAATCGCGCACACGAAGTGCAAACATAGCATCTCCATCTGCAAGTAAATTCTTGAGTCGGTTACCAAGCTGAACCCAGATTCCGCGCGAAGCACTGGAGAGGTCCTCTTCCGCTCGAATTACAATGATCTTCACAATTTGAATGGCTATGGAAAGTGATTTCACCAGAGGGGAAACGGTATCGTTAGCCTGTTCTGTGGACTTGCGACGATCTGCTGGTGTCATTGATGGCGACTTGTCTTGGTGGCGAGTGATATTCTTCTCGCATATGGAGAGTGAAAGATTGAGCAAGCGGAGCCAGGTCCTTGAGAATACTTCGCGTCGAGCCCCTTCCGTCCACTGGCTTTCGGCCACGATGCCCGCGGAGGTTCTGAGGGTTAAAGTAACGGGAAGTATGACACCCGCTAGGAATTCATAGGAAAGTTGAGATCTTTCTAACTCGGCTATGACGTCGGCACCATCCATGGTCAAAGAGTCCTCCAACAACTTGACCAACGGCATCCGTAAGGGAGACGTAAAGAGAAGCTCTTCTGAGGCCAGCCTTTCGCATGCACCGATGCCTATGCTGCAGTATTGGGCGATAAGCCTCGCAAAGGCCAAGTCGCTTGCGTATACCGGATTGACAGCCACCTGGTGCAGAATGTTGAATGTCTCGGAGAGGTCGAGAACATCTACGAAGGTGGTACAGAGTGGAGCAAGAGAGGCTAGAGTAGCCACTACTTCCTTGACGTCCGGATGTGTTTCTCGAATCAGCAGCGCTCCCAGAAAATCGGACAGAAACTGTCCGACTTTGGCAGCACTGGAGCGGGAATCCTTGAGTACTGTTCTTACGAGCTCTACAACCCGCGCCATGGTAGAAGGAGTCGCCTGGCCGCCAGCATTGGAGTACGCGACTACCAGGCGAAGGTATTCGAGTCTCATGTTAAGGTGGTTGCTGGGTGCCGAGTTTTGGGTGCGCGGAGCGCTGTCTGCCATGGCTTCGTACTCTGGCTGCTCTGTGGTCTGCGCAGCTTGAGGATCAACGCTCTTCTGTCGCCCTGTCGCCTTCGTTACAAGTATTGCGCCCAGTGCATCCACCCCACTTCGTAGGACCGTCTGAACAGATCTTGAGACACCAAAGAGGTGAGGTGTAAATGCACCTAATAACGTGAGGAAATGTTCGGCCCTTTGTATGCCAGGATTATGAGCTATGACGGTGAGAAGAAGCCGAACCAGGTCATCCATCTTGAAGCGCTTCGTCTCATAACCCTCTAGTATGGGTAGTGCAACTGCTGTCTTGTCTTGGCTACTGCGACTACGCTTTAAAGAGGCGAAGAATGTCTGCGGCACTTCTTCTGCCATACTGACCATAAGAGCCTCGCGTTCCTGGGCCTTATTCAGGTCGAGAATACCCGCGGCATCCGAGGTGGGGCTAGCTATTCCGGGTCTCAAACTCATGAACAGGGAGGCAAGACCATCCGAGACCCACGAGCTATTTGATGAGGAATACGAAAGAATAGGGCCTAGGGCGTCGAAAGACTGAAACACGAAGGACTCTTGGTGGAGCGTGTAAAACAGTTGAGTCGCATAAGCTATGGCCTGGCGAATATGCGGCTGGTTCTCTGCCTCGATATAGACCTTGATGACAGCCGGCATGAATAGCATATAGCCTCCTCCAGAGATAAACAGGCGCTTGAAACGTGTTGCCGCAGTCATATAAGCTAGCGCAAGCATCTCGTAAGAAAGATAAGAAACGGTTCATAGTCCACACGTACCTAGCATGACATGCGCGATAACACCAATGTCGTCTTTATGTGCCAGAAGGATACGGTTCAGCCCGTCCATCAGAGTAGCAAGCTCACTTCGGTCATTGAGGTGGCGAGATATACACAGCAAGATTTGCTGTATCAGTAACAGGTAGCTGCGTGCCAAAGTGAGTGATAGTGCCAATATACTTGTATCAGCAGCGGTACGATGGGCTGCTGGCGAATGTGACCGTTCCGGTATCATGTCCTTCAACGACAGGTCGTCGTCTACCCCCGAGCGAGACAATGATGGTAGCTGAAAATTGGATATACCCTTCCGAACAATCTTGAGGTCCTGAGGATTGCGTCGCAGCATACTGACGAACAGCAAGTTCTGAGAGGTTCTGACCATCACCATGTAGACTAGCGTGGGCGGTAAAGTCTCGAAGGGGTTGGACTCAGTAGGAAGTTCGCGGGGGAACATTGGTCCAGCGGGAGCATTCGATGTGAACCACAACAAACCAGATGGGATCATGAAGGTATCGACCTTGTTCCGCCGTAGCTCACGAAGCGAGCTTTTGTTCACCTGAGGAAAGAGCTTCGCTATCGAGGGCAGCGCATATGCATAGCTACGAAGGGGCTCCGGACTCTCCGTTTGACGCGCGAGTGCCTTCAATAATCCAGCGAGGTGGTTCAGGGCGTGATGGGCCATACCAGGGGGGAGAGTGTGCTTCACATGCAGGAAGATCCGCAGTGTTGTGGCTGCTCGCTCGAGCTTTCCATCACCATCAGTAATGGTTTGGAAAACATGGCGAGAGAGAAGTGTGGGGTCGTCCCGCATAAAATCAAGGAGGATGCTGCGCGCCATATCCGCTACAGCGAAGTCGACGTCGGTGGTCATCAGTGCTATCGCAGGAAAAAGACTGAGCAGTGCTGGAACAAAGACAGGTCTCCGTTTGGTGCCCGGGCGTCCGACAATGGACTCCTGTCGAGTTAGAGACGCGTTACCGTTCGGAGATTTCGTAGGTGATGGTTCCGGGCTTGCGCCTGGGCTCGGAGGCTCGACGACAGTAGCACTACTGGAGTCCTCGTTATCGAGCTTGTCTAACTGCTGGCTTGGAAGAAGAGACATTGGGGTGCGTATTCGCTGCAGTCGGTGGTCAACAACGCGATCTTCCTGGGCCCACCCAATTTCCGAAAGTCGTCTTCGCAGTTCTGAGGGTATTGTGAAACCGTTGATATCTTTGTAGTCCTCCGTGTCGTCTTCATAGACGAACGCACTACTGCCTATATCGGTAGCAACGAACAGCACAGGAGGGCGTTGGAGCTTGAACGGCCGCCTGTGGTTACGATCCAAAATCACCTCTTGAGCGAGCAATTGAAAACGCCATGTAAACAATACGCTTAGCTGCTCCAGAGCTCGTCTGCGAATACTTGAATCGGCGCTAGAAATGGCTGTAAGTTAGGTTCGCTGTGCACACAGGGCACGTACCTAAGCAAATCCCCGTTTAGTAGACCTATGAATCCATCAGGATTCCTCTCAGCAAATTGCATGAACAAAAAGCATGCCTATGCGATAAATTAGCCAGAACTCTATTTAAGAGCTCTTTGACGACTCACTGGAGCCACTACGTCCGCGTTAGCTTCAACAAGATGCATGCTCCACAGTACCGGACCAAGCTCCAGGTGGTCATCGGCCGAAAGCATCCCAGATACCGCCACCAGAAGTTCCAAGAAGGATGCCTCGTAGGATCGAGAGGCTTTCGTGAGAAAATCAATCCTGGACTTCAAGCCTTCTTCGGAGGTGCCACCTCCTGATACTTGTTCAGAAGCCTGCCGCTCAAAAGTCGTAGAGAGCGTCGCCGATTTCCGCTATTATATAACATGTCTGAATACACATACAGCGCTGGACGTATAACGACACACCTTGGAACTGAATGCAGTGGCATCCTTCGTGTATACATTGCGATAAATTTCTTCTAACTGGCGGAAAGTTCCAATGGCCTCGAGCTTTACGTTGTCAACGCCAGCAAAACCTTCAACGTCTGGGTCTTGGTTTGTCCACGACAGTATCCAAGACACAACGTTTGGAAGCCAAGCAGCCCTATATGCATACTGTAGTCAGATTCATACGGACAGACATAAATGCTAGCCAACGTACGATCGGATTGAACGGATGAGTAGACGTATCTGCCTGAGAAGAGAGCACAGTACCAGGCGTTGTGGTTGGGGTATTGCTGAAGTTCGTTCCTATTGAGATTTTAGTGGTAGATCGCATGTGGTATATAGGTTTCACCGCACCCTAGCTTCAATTATTAAACCGAGTCGAGCTTCTAGGGCCGTCGCAAATTTAGAAACAGCAGCCACCTGAAATATCGATTAAATGTTGTGGGAGGGCAGATGATAAATAAAAACACCCACTGTGGCCAAATCCTTGACGTTACGAGTCAGTCGAATCTGCTCCGAGAGTTCCAGAGTCAGAGCTAACTGACCAACACGTAGACTATTCGGCAAGGGGCCATCCGTAGTTGAATTCGCCTTGGGATTATGCACACTACTAATGAGAGCAATCGACATCATGTCGGGATCGCGAGTCCAGAAATCAGGGAGAAATCGGCTTATGACATTCATAATCTTTAGTTGATGGACGATGGTCGCGTCTTTAGTTGCGGCGGCGCACGAAAACAGCGGCTTGTAGAAGATCTTCGGGTATGCATGGGAGACGACTTCCAGGAAACGAGAAAGCCCTGGGGAGGGCAAGTCGGGCGGATCCAGAAGCATGCGCTAATGATCGTATGAGTACATGGTAATATGTATGATGTCCTGCACTCACCTTATAGACTAATGGAAGAATGAGACCCAACGTAGGACCTTGTAGTCCGTCAGGAAGCTTGATTACGAGGCCAGGAACAATACGTAGCACTGTGGTCCAAGACTCATCCGCGATCTATGGTTACTGCATTAGCCGACTCAGATGTGAGATGGTTTAGGTCACACACAAGATTTTGAAGTGCCGTCTCGACATCGGTCTTCCAATCCGAGTCGGTTTGCAACCAGGTGCAGAGTAGAGAAAGGATGTAATCTTGTTGTTCGCCAGATTGTTTCCCAAGCAACTCTAGGGACAGGTGAACAATCTCTCGCCTGATCTGGCCAGCATCTTCTTCATTGACGCTCCCAAGCTCGTGTAAGACTCGTGTGCGGATCGTACCACTTATAATATCACTCTCCTGATCCGTAATATCCGTTGGTAAGCATACAATAGCGCGGGCTGCAGGTAGAAACAGGTTGAGCTTTCGCCATTGCGCACAGGCGCGAAGCTTCGTTGCTGGTTTGTTGCCCTCATCGACAGGCCAGCATTCCTGCATAGCACAACATTACTTTCCATCGCCACGATCTGTCTCACAGTAAACGTGTCACTTACCTGCAGAAGTGTCCGTAGTACCCACCGTCGTTCTCGGTCTGGTCCCGCAGTGAGGCATCGGATGACACTTTCCGTTACGAGAATTGTGTGGATGGAGTTGTCGCCATCGTTAGAGGCATAGCGTACACCATATTCCTTTTCTACAGCCGACTGTGACAAAGGTCCACATTTACCGGCGCGGATGGCAGCAATAAACCCCATTACCGACTGGTACTCTGCGGCTGATCGAGCGGAAAGAGATAATGAATATCCGAGTGAGAATAACGCTTGTAGTAGTGATTGTAAGACACTGGGAGAGTCGGCGACAAAACTCTTGTCTCTAGAAAATAATATCGACGAAAGGGTCCCCAGTATTCGCATTCTTGGTGGAGAAGGCACGGATGCTGCCCTACAGCACCAAATACAGCGTTCAAGTTCATCCTACAACATAGTTAGTTGTCGTCGTTCGAGTGAGCGAAAACGAGCATACCGCCGGTGAAGTCGGGTTCCATGTTCTGACCACGTATTCGAACGTTTCAACCGCGGTGGCCTGCTCGTTCGTGATTGAGGTCTCAGCTAGAGGTGATAAAAAGGGGACCAGGAGGGTGGAGAGAACGAGCTTCTCATGTGGTAAGTCTCGCGGCCGATTGAACGACATTGTCGACGTCAATGCTCGGGAAAGACGTGTTATGGAGGGCGCTGATTGACTCGAGGGAACCATGGATGACATAGAGGGAGGTCGCCGAAGGCCATGAATACGAGCACCTGCAGTGAGGATGGAAGCAGCAGAAGTTGACGGAAGGGAGGAAGTAGAGAGTGCGAACGGCAGATGTAATGAAGAACCAAGCGTTGGCTCGCGCTCTGCTTTTGCCTGCTGGGCAGTTTCGCCAAAACGGACCTCCCAGCATGCTATTCTGATAGCTTCTGCGAATCTTCTTGACTCGCCTTGTTGCTGAGTCTGCGCTGTTTCTACAACTTGCCGGAAAGCCTTCTTCTGTCCAAACTTGTATGACTTGGGTGTGGACGGTCTCGGTGGTGTAGTTGAAATTTCGGGGACAACAACGTCAACACTGCTGCTTATTGAAGGGAGGACATGGTGTCGGATAGTATCCCAACGACGCTTCGAAGGTGAGGCAAGCGAAGCACTTGTTATACTCGCGTTGTCGGCAGCTGCAGAGTCTTTCTCGAGATCAAGAGGTGCAGGTCTTGAGGTAGCTTTCTTGGCTCTCTTCGCCTGGGGCAGTGCTGCGGATACATACTCGCTGGCTTCACCCTGTGGTTCTGGTGAAGTAACGAGGGGCTCCTCCGTCCAACGTTCGTCCTCGACAGCTTGAGGGTCTGGGAGCTCTAGAATAGGCTTCTCCAATATAGGACTCTGGGAAGTAAAAGCACTGACATCGCTGGTAGGTTCGTCTGTATTCGATTTATCTTTGCGTAGCGAGTCAAAGGAGAAGAGGCGGCGCGGAGCAGGTCTTCCCCCAGATGGCCGTTTCTTAGCAGCTTCCTGTCTTTGACGCATTAGTATAGAACGAAAGCTTATACGAGTCTTTCTACAGTATGGTCATATAGAGGATGAATGTGGTTCTCAGGTTTCTCTCGAGTTGATGACCCTTACTAGAACTGCCACTGGCGCTGACGCCCCACGTGTCAGTGACGCCCTCTATTCATAGTTCGTACACCAACGAAGCGAGTGATGAATTGACATAGCAGTACAATTGACGAAACATGACTTTGCGTTACAGGAGAGGCGGTAATTAAAAGTCTCTAAGGTAAGGGAAAAACGATGCATGCGAGAGTCTATAAGTCCGTGCGTGGGAAGCGTCGGTTTTTGAAGTTCCTGAAGAGATGCTACGAAACGTCTTGCGATGTATTGACAAAAGGCTTGATGAGTAAGGAATCCAGATGTTTGGGCGGATGACCGTGGAAATTGGGTGGCAGCAGTAAAGGCGTTTGATGCGAGGCGAGGAGAGACAGGAAGAACGCAAAGCAGATTCCGAGGTAAGGAGCATGTGTTCAAGCAGTGAAGGACGAACGCAAGGCCGTCGACGCAAGGATGGGTAGGTTTCGGTCTAAGTAGCCTAACGGATGAGCAATGTTTCCAGGATGAACTCCAGTTGGGCTATAAAACTGATTAGAACTATGTTATGAGCATGGAGCTGCAGTACTGACTCAGAGGGCGCAGAATGGGGCCTATGAGTGACGAGAGGCAGTCCATACAACCCTGCCGTAGCGGACATGCTTGAACGATAGCCGGAGGGGTCCAGGAAGGGAGAATTTGTCCTGGTTACGATGTTCGCGATGCTTATCTTGTCACCATGGCTGAGATTCGCCGCGTAGTACGGAAGGGACGATACAGGCGGGCGCACAGGATAAGTACGTTCCGCAAGAAAGGGTGCTGCTAGAGGGTTCAAGCCAGCCTTGACACCGAATCCGCTAGAGGACCAATAATCCAAGCCAGAGTCCGTTGTAGGAGATGGGGTAGGGTAGACGAGCTGCACATTCACTGGCTTCGAGGTGTAACGTTGTCCGCATAGGGCGTCGAAGGCTTCTTTTGCTTGGGAAGTAGTTTTGTACTCGACCAGAACAGACACAGTTCCTTCATCGGTATTTTCGGACGCGATCTTTAGACTGACGATTTCACCGAATGGGCATAAGAGAGGATGCAGGTCGGCTACCTGAGAGAACAGCACAGAGGGAAGATTGGTCACGAGCAGAGCAGGCACCGGACAAGGGATAGGCACAGTATGTTGCGGTCCACAGTCAGAAACAGGTGTCGCAAGTCCAGACACGTCGGAGGAGCAGACTGTATCCATAGTTTGAGAGTCGAAGAGCGAGTCAGAATTGGCGGTGCACTGAGCCTGTTGTGTAAGAACCGTGGTACGATCACCTCCGTCAAGGAAACCTGAGCATACTATTCAGTACGCGTAAAACAAATGCAAAGGCGTGATGTACCTTGCGAGCGTTGTACCACTGCCCAGGAAACGTCGATGGTGTGTCCTCTGTATCTATATTAGTTGAGCAGTCGAAACACTATAGAAAAGCGGCCGACTTTATTTCCTTTCGACTGAGCATGTTCATTGCAAGTCTGGCTTCGCTGTGGGTGCTCATCACCACGAATCCTCGCCGACGAGAAGCGTTGTCAACAGTTGCAAGAATAACCGCATGGCTGACCTTGCCGTATCGCGAAAATATATCCACAAACTCGGGTCTTATCCGCGATTAGCGTACAATAATGATAGTTGCAGTATCGTGCAAAACTCACTTTGTCAAGTCAAAAGGTAATCCTAAGACGTATAGGTTACGGCGATCATCTCCACTCTTGGCTTCTCTGCCATGACGTTGGGATGCCCCTCCTATAGCTGACACTGTACTGGAGCCATGGACCCGTTCATCAGCGAACACTGTTGTAGAACTACTAGTGGCGCTAGCGGGACCTACATCGGTGTGCCAGAAACGGTATAGCCCGTCATACATAAAGCTTTTCTGAAACGACTATTGTTCAGATACTCAAGGTTTCGTGAGTGACGAAACTAACTTAGCAGCATCCAAGCTGGAAAACTCCAGTTCGATGACGCGACGTTTTGCTCCATCCACAAGTTCTTCGCTCCTGTGCACATCGCCTAGATTACGAATAAGCATAGTTCAGCGGTCTGTAGATCAGTGAACGTACCGATGAGAGTCGTGAACAGCTGGAGTATATCTTGACGAGTAGCTGCACAAGCGCATTGAGCTTGGTCCCAGAACACGAAGTCATACCGACAATTGTACTGACTTGTAGGAGGGATGTTCTGGACTTTCACAGTGAACATCTGACCGCTGAACTTGAAAACGGGGTTTGGTGAGACCGCCATAGACTACTGAAAGGATGAGCAAAAGGCAAGGAGAAAGAAAGATGAAAAGAAGGAAAGTTGTAGTGAATGTATGCTATTGCGAAGAGTCTCTCGAGTAGAACGCACACACAAGAAAGGAGAGATGTGGAAGAGGACAAGAAACAGACGAGATGGCGACGTCGGGCATATCTGAGGTTTTGAGCGCCGCCTCAAACCTTTCTCACGCCACACACGCGACGACGAAGGCGTCCAATGGCACAGCGGCCACCGGCCAACATCCGAATATCAGCAGATTCGCCGTTATTTGGGTAAGTTGTTCTCTTCTCAAGTAACGACAATGCAGGCTTATGTTGAATATTTGACAACGAAATAGTTATATTTACTCAATAGCCATACAGTATGTCCAAGAGACCATTACACACCTTGCCATTGCCACCCGCTACTCTTGCTGCCCTCACTCGTGCAGGATATGAGACAGCCGATGATCTAGCGCAGTCAACGCCTCAAGAACTAGCTAAAGGTGATTTCTAGGATATGAAATGTGCAACGCTTCATCTAAATCGTAAATTAGATGCGCGAATTTCACTCTTGTCTTCGCAAGCTGTGTTCTCCGCAACACAGACGCATAAAACACCGGCACTAACTCAGAGTGCGGCGGAGGTAGCAGGAGCTTCTTCAAATAGACGTTCGACTGGTAGTGTGGCCATGGATCAATTACTTGACGGTGGCTTCAAGTGCGGCTCCATCTTGGAGATATCTGGGCCTCCAGGCGCGGCGGTTCATGCCCCTCTCATTCATATCGCACGAGAATTTGTAAAAGAAGGACAGGGGGTAATATTTGCAGGTCTGTTTCACGAATTGCATGCAAACTATTGGTCTCATATGCCCCTCAGACATGCACAATTCCATAACCGCAGCGCAACTCCTAGAACGGATACGCGCAGATGGTGAGTACTGCATCACGTCACAGAGGAGTATTGCCCATACGTATGTGTTCTAGATGACTCTGTTCTGCCTCATGGCTATAGGAACTTACTCTTGCACACGAGCCTACTTACATTTCAAGATATACTTATCTTCTTCCATAAACTTCCCTCCATTATCGAGGGCAATCGTGGGGTTTGTCACCTATCTAGTAAACTGTCTAGGCTCTAACAACAGAATAAGGCTGGACTCCTTGTCCTAAACTCATTCTCACTAGCCTTCCATTCGTTACCTCCCACTGTGAGCCATGCCAGTCGGACCGTGCTCCACGAGAGAATACGTCAAGCGCTTGCACAAGCGTGTGCGACAGCGGGCCTTTCCGTGCGGCCAGCTTTCCAAGCATCGAAGCAGTGTTTGTACTGAGCGCACCCTAATTCTAGGTGCTCATCACTACACAGCTATCTACGAAGCTACTCAACGCCGACGGTACTCCTGCCAGCTTCGACACGGGCTCCAGGGCAATCATGGTTCCGCAACCCGGTGAGTCGCAGTTTCTCACCATCGTGACAACATGCGTCCCTCTGACTGAGAGTTGTTGTTGGACACACCGCGTCGGTCCTCAGGAAGTGCGTACCTACCAGTTGGACGGTCATATAGACTGATGGTTGTCCCACGTTCGCGCGATGCGGGGTGAGTGCCTTGTCATTATCACGGATGAATGTAGTGAGCTTCTGACAAGGTGTATCATTTGCACGTTTGTAGAATAATCCAATTATTGGCGTCGCCCACGCACGCGTACCAACCCGGAAGCCTACCCATACGTGAGATCTCCTATGAGCTAGTAGGTGTTCCTTACCTCGTGTCTCATACATAGCTTAACGATGCGTTCGCAGGTGAAAGGTATAATGAGATGAGCCGCCATGTTCGCGAACCGTTACGTACAAGAGATGTAAGGCTGTTATCGTTGCTCTGCGACAGGTTTGTGTATAATTCCGTGTGGCCCCACTATAACATCCATGCGCCAGTCCAATTCATTTGTTGGAACCTCTTCGTCTTCCAAGATCTGTTCCTTCAGGCCCAATCCAACTGGAAGCGGTATTGATCGACCGAATGAGTGACATCAGCTACTGCGAGTGGAACAGCAGAAAGTCGACTTACCCAGCAAGGGCATTCTGCGTGCTGTTGCTTTATACTGCGTCAGAAAGCGATCGTAGTACCCTTTTCCGTGACCTAAACGCCCAAACGAGTGGTCGAACGCCACGGCTGCAGGTGAGTTCATCAATAAGTGTACTTGTGACGTGATCCCGAGGGTTCTACTGACCAGGCACGAGGATCAGGTCCAGATTGTCACTATCTTCGTCGAACACTGTGCGAAAATTCAGTCAGCCGACACTCCTGCGCGGTCCTGTGAGCAATACAGACCACTCTGCCGTCTCCCGCCTTGGTAGTGCTCTCCCGGCTCCCGTATTCCCCACAGTCCCGCGGGGAAAGATGCCAGGTCATCCTCACCATACACGCGTAGGAAATCCATCCTCCCTTTCAGTATGGGATCCAGTCGCGGAACAAACAGAGTCTTCCCTTTCATACGTTCTCAGCCGCATCGTATTGAGTCCTATCAACGTGCTGCACTAACCAGATTGGAATATCGCATCTACCAACGGTGCCGTGTCGATTTCGCCACTGGGCATGCTGAGATAGCAGGCCACATTTTTGCTTTGATGAAAGAAGGGCTGCCGTAACAGGTTCGCAGCAACTTGTTCCGCTGGGCAGAGGGGACGGAGTCAATGATCGATAAACTACAAGCTTTTCTGCGATATGACTGGGCCGAGCAAGTCTCTCACTTTGTTGCCTAATGTCCTCCTGCGTCAGGGCGCGCAACGTCGACGAAATGCGCTTTCGCACAGTACTTTTAATAGCCTTTAAGGTAGTCAAGGGCGCCGCCATGCTGGAGGTTATTGACCATATAATCGTCACTGGCACCTGGAAGCCTAAAAATCAAAATCAAGGCCTGGGACCACTTGAAACTCAGATGGACTTTTATATGGGCGTCTATATCAATGAAGACGCTCGACAGCTCAGCGAGGCAGTTATTCTAGTTCAAGTTCGTCGTGAACAGATACGACGCTCTCTGGAGTAACTGTTCATCGTGCAAGGGAAGTAGCGGGAGTGGCCGGGCTCCTTGAGGAATTCCAGGTCTAGTTCTGAAGGACACAAGTAGCCCAGCCACAATCGCCTTCATATCACCAGTGGGTGCTCTAGTGCCGTAAACCCTCGGCGTGGGCTCATGCGTAGCTTCAGAACCAAACCGTATTCTGAATCACTCGTCCCACAGCTGACGCCTTTCTCAACTCCAGCTAACAGCAGGCTGCCCTCAAAATTTAGCCTTCAAGCTCCTGCCTCTTGGATCTCAGTTTCCTTCCCGAGATCAAGAAGCAGCAAGGAACGTTGCGCGCGGTCGACGGAGCCGGTACGTTTTTCTCATCTCATGGCCAAGTGATGGGATGCAAGACGATGACTGGTTTCCGTGCGCCCCTAGATATCTCTCCCAGACCCACCTCTTTGCGCTGAGCTGGGCCTAGCAATCGCGCAATGCCAGAGAACAATCCCACTTCTCCTGTCAGCCCGCTAGCTGTGTATCCAGCACCACCGCCGACTGAAGTCCGAAGCCGAGCTCCAGAATTCTACGGATTCGTTGCGTGGTCGTCGACTTATCTCCTCTACTGCTTCTTCCTCCTTTGGGCCCTCCTTCCCGACACCTACCTCGTTTGGCTCGGGATCTCTTGGTACCCTAGCAGGCAAGTGTTCATTGTCCCAGTCAATTTGCACGCGCAGCCAGCTTATCCCTATTTCTCCGTCTCGTTTCTCCGCACACTGTATTGCGCTGTACGACGATACCACCACACCAGAGAATGGGCACTGCTTCTCCCTGCATATACCGTCGTCCTCGTCCTTCTCACCTACTGTGCGTACTTGGCGCTCGCACTGTCTGGTACACCCAGTTTTTCCGACGTTAGCACGGTCACAGGTGCGCCGTGCATGCCGATTGTAACATGTCAGAGCAGTCAGCTCACGACAGTTGGGACTCACGCCACCAGATTCCAAGGCGCACCTTCCTGATGCTGATTCACGCACCAATCCATACCTGGCGCACGCACGACCTAACGCCATACCAGTCATGTATGATATACCTATAGGCATGGTCAATCGTGTCATATATAGCACATCTTGCCAGGGTGGCAACGATACTGCTGCTCCACCAGGAAAACTGCAGTCAGAAAAGGAGGGTAGTTAGCAGTCTGACAATAGGCGCAGGGATTAGTACGATGTGCACGGACGATAGCAAAGATAACACCAAACCCACTCGGCATAAAGGCAGGCCATCGCAGTCAGCACTGGATTCTCTGCGCGATAACATTTGATGCCTTGCCTCTGCGAATTCTATGTCGCGCTTCTCCAGTTTGGCTCTTCCAATCGCATTTTCTTCCCAGAGGCCACGCCTTGTGATGCGAACTCATACATCAACATTATGACAAGAAGTTGTTATATTCGTCCCGCGACTGCCGCACGAGTGCTATTGATACCTGATACAAAGGCTGTCCAGAGCCTGTGTTACAACACAATTAGTGCGGACTTGGGGTGTCATCACTAGGTATGAAGAAATGGAGTACTGTAGCCACGTCATCAAAGCCTTTCAACTATCTATCAGACAAGGAACTATCAAGAAAATCATGCCGTCAACAGACGCAACAGCGATACAAGAACAGTAAGCTACAGAAGACGTTGAAACCTGTGGTATACCCATGAGAGCACATGAGAGCAAGACGACGAAACAGATCGAGAGCGAAGAAGGTGGTATATGGATGAGGACATTAGGTATTGCCAGAGTTCTAGGTGGACTGGCAGGTCGTGAGAAAGCTATTCAAAGCGAAGGGGGATTGACGATGGCGGGGCCGGGAAGCGCTCTCCACTGATTAATAATAAAAGTCAGCAAAGCACGCACGGATATGGTTCGTGGCGCAACTCACCTGGTGAGGGTTGAGGTAGGGGCTGGGACCCATGTCCTCGTACGAATTACGATCCTCATAGTCCTCATCATTCCATTTTGGCGACGAGGGGACGACGGCGGGCAGCGGGACAGACAGAACGGGGCACGACGGCGGATATTCGTCCTCGGAGTCCGATGGCGCGTCTCGGAGGAAATCCACATTGGTGCGCGTGGCGAGGCTTTGTGGCACCCAGCGCAGCTTCGCAGGCAACTTGCCCACTTCGTGCACGTCTGATATTATAGGGGCATCAAAGCCCACCGAGAACTGCGCTGGTGCCGACCCATGGTCGGAGGAGGGGAAGATGCCATGCGTGCGGAGGTGACGCTTCGCGTTCGATCGCACAGCAAAGCTTTTGGTGCAGCTGGCGATGGGGCATTTGTACGCTAACGGATTAACCTATTAGTTTTCTCGTAAGATATGTCAAATATAGTAACTTACGCTTAGCCCCGGAGTGAGAGTTCATGTGCGTGGCCAGGCCGCTGGGGCGCGGGAACCACTTGGAGCACACCGAGCATTGGTGCATCTTCGACTTTTTTTGCGTGCCGGACTTTGTCCGTTCGGTGTTGGAGGGCTGCTCAACGGCAGAGCGAGGAGAGGACCCTGCTGAGTCTGAAGGACTCGAGCTCCGATTGTCGCTGTGGCCATCACGGCTCGAGGCTGCGGCGGAGCTAGCACTGTCGTCGCCGGACGTCTGCATTGCTTGATAACCAGACCGGTACACATCTGATCCTGCAGAGGGGAGGCTGCACTCTGATTCGTCGTCGTACTCTTCCCCGTCGTAGACCAGCGGGGGTACGGCCGAGGGGTTGCCGGGCTCACCAAAGCCATCGCCGCCTTGGGGGCGCGATTGGTAGGAGTAAGCGGTGGCCCTCGGCGATTCCCGCGTAAGCAGTCTCGAGAAACCGGACTGGTCGGGGGAGGGGAGCGTCGAGAGGAAAGACCGGCTGTTGAGCGCGTTGTTGTGTGACTGTAATGGTGGCATCATAGCGTTTCTAGAGTAAGAGGGCATGGACTGCGACGACGGTAATCTGTCAAAGGTGGTCGTCGAGTCGGGGAAGTCTTGCCAGGCATCATGGTGAGCCCTGGCCGTGCTATCCGCGTGAGATGACGCGCTGTGCTGGGGAGACGCGGGGAAACGATAAGCTGTGGGCTCGTCCTCGGGGGTGTGCGACGACCTGCTCGCGGATGCGGTCGAGGAGTCGGACGACGGGTAGAACCTCGGATTGTAGAGGGACGTGAAGGCGGATCCCGATACGTGCGTGCGCTGGGAGGACTCTGGGTAGCCCACCTGCTCTTGCTCGAACGGCGAGCCGTACTCAGAGTAGGGTGTGCCTGTGGGGGAATCGTATTCTGTGCTGTGAGAGTCGAGGGTCCATGACTGGCGGGTGCCAAAGGATGTCAGGGCGCTGTCAGTTGCGGCGGGGGCCAGGAGCGAGTTGTTGGACTGAACTGGTGGCGCTGCGAAAGAGCCCTGGGAGTACCTGGGGTTGAACGCGTACATGCCAGTGGGGTAGTCGAAGAGCGAATTCTGCGCGGGCATAGGATGCAGTCCCAGCGAGCTGTGTGGGGGCGGGGCAATCAGAACTGGCTCGATAGGCTTTTGGGTGTGCTGCGTACCTTGCAGAGAGTGTTTGCAGAGGCTGTCTGCGGTGACGTGGAGATAAGAGGATTTGAGAGCGAGATTGGAGGGGATGACGAGTGAGAAGGGGGACGGGAGGAGGCGAAGATATAGTCGGAGGATTATGAGTTCATGGCGGGCGACGGTAGCAGAGAACTCTCGCTGGAATCCATTCGCTCGAATTCAGCCCGCAATTCATTATAATAATGCCCATTAGACGCAGAAGCGTGCCTTGCCTGCAATGGAGGGACCTGCCATTCTGGGACACGCTTCTCTCATCTATCACTGTCCCCCTCTGAGGGATCACACAGCCCACTGCCTCCTCCCCTCCCACATCACTCATATCATCCGCACCCGCCCGCCATCCACCAAGCAACTCTTCGCTGTCGTCCGTGTGTCCGCCCTTTTGATTCCACCATAGTCTCGTCGATGGTCCTGTGCCCGTCGTCGTCGTCGCAAGCCTCGAGACAACAGTCGTGCTCGTGCGAGAGTTCCCATCATAGCACCCTTTCCATTTCGGGCAGGTTGACAGCTGTTTGCGGTCCTTCAATCTCCGCGTCCATCATGATCTCGCCCCTTTCGGCATCTGTCGTTGGCGCGCTCACGACGCACTCAGAATGGCTCACTCGACTCGCCACTCTGGTAGCTTTCCAAAGCACTCATAACTCGTATCTCACATGCAGACCCGCCCCTCCTCCGCTCGGACTATCCTCTCGATCAACTCATAATCACATTCAGATACCACAATCTGCAAATCCACTTCGTTTGCCAACAGATTCGACCGATGTGTCACTGACCCGCAAATCTTCCACCCGCCTCGCGCATGAGAACATCCCAAGTTTTCACGAGCAACTCTCTGTCTCATGACAAGCCTGCAGGCCACCACTCTCCCTACGATGTTGTATATCTGAACAGCCACAGACAAAGTCAGCCACGAATATGAAGTCATGCTCAACACGCCTCCCGAAATTCCCAGGCCCACTCACCGAAACTGCGCAAGCCTCGCTCTCGCGCCAGCTACTCCCGCTGCTTCTGCCCCCTCGGACCCTGAAGATGTCCCGCCGGACCGCCCATTGACGTCGTCCAAGAACTCTCCTCTCTTCACATCCTCAACGTGCCTCAGCCCCTTCTGGCGGCCCGACCGTAGATCATGGTCTTCCCGTTTGCGCTTACCACCACCACCAGCACTACGCGGGGAATACTCTCGGTGACGTCCCTCAGATGTCACCGTCGTCTCCCTCCTTCTCAGCGTACCAAGCTTCTGTAGTACGTCTCGTTGAGCTAATTTCTCGTCACCCGTAGCGTAAAAAGACCAACACATACCGACCGCCGCTGACCTGCGCCCACGGCGCCTTTATACGCCCATCTTTCCCACCACCCACTAGCCACCTTTGCCTCCCGCGCCGCGGCTGCTTCTCGCTCGTGTATCTCCTCATCATCATCGAGAATGACTTCATCAGAGAGATCGTCCACGCAGATGTCAGCTCGTGCTTGCGTACAACTATCAGGTGTTACTGGCCCACCACCGGACGACTGTGTGCTTTCCATTGAATCCTCACACCATTCATCGATCTCGCTCGTCAAGTCGTCCCAGTCCTCGAATATGTCGCGTAGATCTGTCCCGCTGCCGTAAGAGCGATGAACGGCCCTGGCCTTCTTCTTCTTCTTTGAAGGAGTCGGCGTGCCATGAACGAGGACCTTTCCGGACGGGGACGGCCTCGTGGGCGTTCGACTCCTTGAATTTCTAGCAACAAGCCGTTTAACTTGGTGTCGGCCAGGGGCCGTCGGGCTAGACAGAACATCCGCGCCGAACTCGTCGTCCGAGAACGCCTGGTTCAGTCTCGACATTCGGCTCCCGGGTCGTACAGGCGAGGACACTTCAGGCGAGTCCCAGCCACATATTGAGGGTGACGGTGACAAGTAACCATCTTCCTGCGTGACAGGGTCAGACTCTTCTTCGTCTAGCGATATTTCGCCACAGTCCTCCTCTGAAGGCTGTTCGATCGCGCTATCGACGCGGCACGGGACGTTCTCCTTGTTATACCTATGCCGATCCAACCTGGATGGTCCGGCGGTAGGCATTGCCTCATTCGACATGCGCGGTGGGCTAACGACACGCTCACTCTCTGCCGTGGAAGACGATGCGCACGCGAAATATTTGGAAGATGTCTTGTGCTGAACACGTTGAGGGCTGACGTCCCGTAAGCCGCGTTCTTCGCGCCTTGTGCGTTTTGCGGCAAGGTCGTGGTCGAGCAACTCCGCCAGCGTTCGTTTACCACTCGATCGACCGGCCACAGGTGCAGCTGGATGAGAGGTATTCCGCGCCACGACAGGAGTAGAAGTGCTATTACGTCTACCGTCTGCCTTGGCCTTCGGAGCTGATAATAGCTAACTTGAGAAGGCTAGCTGATGTCGGTCGAAATACGGAACTTACTGAAGAACGTCAGGATATTGGTGCTGGCCACTTTCTCCGGGCCTGACATCCTGCCTTTGCCTTTAGTATCTGGCTTTGGAAGGTTCGCACCGTTCAAGGCTTTAGGCTTTAGGGCCCTTGGAGTGAATGTCGGATTGATGTCCTCCATTCGAAGAAGCGATATGGGGCACGCGTCTCCTTCCGCGACCTTTCTGGCTAAAGCGGGGTCAATGTGCCTATGCATACGGTTCAGACATTCATTCTATCAGACGGAATGACATAAAACTTACTCTCCAACATACGCCTCCGCTTCATCGTCCCAACCTTCGGAAGGAGTCGCGGTGAGGTTAACGAGCACTTTGTCTATGGGATCGTACACCCGTTGATGCAGGAAGACTTTCTCTGCCAACTTAAACGCCTCGAGATAGCCTCTGGGTACGTCTTTCTTCCCCTCCATCCTAAGCGCACGCACGACGTTCTCCACCGTTCTGTGTTTTCGCAAGAGCGACCATGCAGTTTTGAGGCCAACACCAGGAATGCTCGGTAGATAGTCACAGCCACTGAGGATGGCCATCGCACGAAATTCAGTGTCCGACCATCCCAACAGCGAGATGCCGCCGCCCGAAGTAGAAGCGAGAGATGCGAAGTCCTTGCGGGATATGGATATCACAGTGTTCTCGACGATATCTAGCTTCAGAAGGACATTGCGGCAGCCGAAAACCAGTAGATCGGAGTCCTCCGTCAATATTCCGTCCACCAGACCGACACGTTCGAGGTACGCCATTTGGGCGTCGGCCTCGTACGGGGCCACCACGTAATCAACGTTCTCAGCTTTGAGAGCCTGCAAGTGCAAAAGCCACGCTGTGAGGCGGAGTTAATATCAAGCCAACATAAGTTCAGTGCGAACCTTGATAAGTTGATATGCCATTTGGGGCGTTACGTCGACACATTTGACATAGAATTCGCGTGCTTGGGTGTGCTTGCCCTGTGCGGCCAGAACATTTGCGCGAGCGAGGTTCTCGTCGCGTCTCTTCTTTCGGTCGGACTCCGTACCCCTCTTTGCGGGGAGAGGGCCACCGTCGAAAACGATGTAGGGTGTGATGTTGAAGTGCCGCAGAAGCCGGACGCGGTGCATCGCATAGTCGACATACCTGGAAGGAAATTGCATATGTCAACGACTTTAACTGTACAAGGTAAACCCATGCTCACTTGTGGGTTCGTTTTCCAGTGACTAAATCCGCCGCGCAGGCGTATGCACCTCGATGCAGCCACACGTAGGCGTCGACCGCGATAGTCTGTCCAGAATAATCAGATAGATGTTTGTTGACCTGTATCGGCTTCAATAGCGGTAGCAGGCCAGAGATTCCCATCTTATCTCCCCTTCAAATAAAGAGAGTGAGATGGCAGCATTTATTTGGGGATGCTGATCCTAGTTGACAGTGAGTGGAACGAGTGACGGTGGTCGAGTGACGACCTGCTACAGCCGCCGTCACGCTACAAGGCGGCCCCGCACGCAAACTGGTGCAAACAACGCGATCGCGTCGGGGTCACGAGACGTCACGTCACGCGATTACACCAGGCGTCTAACGTCGACGTTGTAACTTGTCGGTTCCCGCACTGCGTAACCAGTCAGACACGAGATCCTGAGCCCCGAAGGTTGAACTTGTCTACTCTGCCTCAGGGAGACTATAACCAGTGTCATATTTTCGTCGAAGGAAAAATGTGAGCAACATCGAAAAATATGCCAGAAAATTTACTTAAGTACTTTGTAGTTACCTTTTCCGGAGTAAAAATTCAAACTAAAGGTAGATACAAATGTCGGAATTCAATACAGTTTGAGAAAGATGTTGGAAAAAATCGAGGAAAAACAG
>JAXQGN010000150.1:0-60480 GCA_037039805.1 Irpex sp. M6601 | reverse complement strand
ACATGGGGAAACCTTTATGAATATATTTTAGGAGCCAATGCTGCACTTGATTATACTGACGAAGTGTCCGGTACAGACCTTAGCACCAGCAGTTGGGCGAGTTGCAGTTGGCTTCGCCTTTGAAGGCGAGGTTTGCGTTCGTGGAGGCACGGTAGATCCTACGCTTGCTTGTCGGCCATGTGTAGGCTTTGCAGGTGCGGGCACTGGCTCTGCGGGTGGTGGGATGACTTCGGTTGCCTCTGCGACGGGGGACTCTTCGGGAGCAGAAGGGGGATTTTCTGGGAGTTCTGCTACCTCAGCTTTCGGCGATGCCTCTGGCGTTGGTAACGACGGCTTCGGTGACACCTCATCTTGGACAGAGGTCTCAGAAACAGACGGTGCAATCGCAGACGGTACCTCCTGCTTTGGCTTTGGCGGCCACTCGCGCTTCTCCTTTATTTCTACCTTTGCAGCATCGCCAGATGGGTTTGATAGCGAGCTTGACGTACGTGACGGACCCGACGCAGCAGCAGCGACGATAGACTGTCGTTTCGTCTGCTGCTCGAATCGACCGATGAGGTTGGCTACGCTCGCACGAGGTCGTTCGTCTGGGAGAGGCCTACATATGTACAGAATCCAGATGGAACGATGATTAAAGTTGACATCTCGAAATCAGACACGGCCCTTACATTGTCAGCCCAAATATAAGTTCCTGATCGTACGAGACAGCGTCTCAGTACTCGATGATATGTCGTGCTCTCGCCGGCGAGAGAAAGAAAGTCGCAGCGGTGGTGGTGGTGGTTTGAGAGAGAAAGAGAGTTGGTCGTGGTGGTCGGTTGCGATGTCCCAGTCCGGTCAGGCTGGCTCGGATCAGCCCATGCCCTACGTGGACGCGTCTCATTTCTCTGACTCTCCGTCGGCTACTTTTACTCGTTCATCTCAGATCGTTTGCTCTGCTGGCAATCAGTGACGATATGAAGCTTTGTTTGCGAATA
The DNA here is from genome assembly GCA_037039805.1 of Irpex sp. M6601. Taxonomy (NCBI): domain Eukaryota; kingdom Fungi; phylum Basidiomycota; class Agaricomycetes; order Polyporales; family Irpicaceae; genus Irpex; species Irpex sp. M6601. The sequence continues at coordinate 59,506 of JAXQGN010000150.1, read as the reverse complement.
AGCATGTTCACGTTGCCGGTCAAGTCGATTCCGTCGGAATTGCAAGGATCAGCGAGAAGAGTATCCTCATGGGGTACCCGTATGAGTTGGCAGAGACTCCAGGAAGTGGGCTCGCGAGTATAGGTGAGCTACGTTGCAAATTTGTGATTGCGCACTGCGAAGAGTATTTACTCAGGTATTATGACAGCAAATTCTCCCCGGCAGCACACGGATATGCACCCGAGAGCTCGAGCCTGAGGTCGACAGGCCGGTAGCCGGATGTTAGTAATAAAAATCTCGACGGCTGCTCTGGCTCTACATAGAAGCTTGAAAGAGCCTGTAGCAGGACGGATATTCATTTACTGGTGAGCGTCATCATCTGCTTTGTACTCGTTCTAAGCCCTTTCACATTGCCGAATAGGGAAACTTGTAAACTTCAGGTCTACAGCTCTGGCTTGACGCAGTGCAATGCTGCAACTGCCGATATCCCACTCTACCCTGTGCTTACATCGTGGAGCATCCAGGATCTTTGCCCACAGACCTTATGGACGGAATATAAATGCGGCCAACAATGGACGCGCCAAACGGCCTGGTTCGAAACTTCTGCACGTTCTACGGGAACGATCGTTCAAATTGGTTTGAAACCAACAGGACGCGTCGTGAGAAGTTGAGAGGCTGTCAGCCTCGATTTAGACAGTGCCGATAGGGGTAACGACCAGCCATCATATAAATAACTCGACCTAAGGTCGACTATCCTCCCTCACTTCCCCACTTTCCTCTCATCCTCCCTCCCGTCTACTCTCACTCTCTCTGTTGAAGCCATTGCATAGTAGGTGAATCATGACTTTCATCGTACTAATGTGTACATCAGGACATCAAAATTTCCATAGAAAATGCAGCCATAATACGAACCACCCCAGCGAGCTGCCAATGGAATCACTTGCCAAGTACCGCTGCTTCTCCATCTATCTCAAACCTGGCCAACATAGATATGACTCGGTCTACCATCTCATATTCTATTCGAAGGATATATTCTTGGAGTGTCAAACAGCTTCATGATATATAACTTCATTTCCATACCCGGAAGTAGACGGTGAATCTTCGAGCCCATGTCCAGTTTCGCGACATACCGGTCACGGACGTAGTCGCGGATTTCAATAACGTGGAACAGAGAACACAACATCTCAGAAGGCCAACAACAAGCAGCACCGATTTCTTCCTCATCTCGGTGGGTTTGCCCAACTTCACCGTTACGCGCCTCGTCACAGTCACGTGCGTCACGTCACACACTTCCTGGACACCGTCTTTTGTTTTCAAGAATACAACGACAGAGTTCATGTATACGGCAATGACGACCATCTTCAATCCCCAACACGTGTCTCTTGAAGTTCTGTCTGCACAGGTGTCAAGGTCGTCATGCAACCTGCGGCAGCTATGCAGACAACAAGCTTCTTGAGATCCTCGTGCTGGGGCCTCAACGCTTCTAACGGGCGATCTTCAGCCAACAAGGTCATCCTTACGTCGAAAAAACGCGTTTTGCTGTGCAAAAACTTCAAGGTAACCTATACGACTACACAACACCCAACGTTTCTTATTCCACTCCATAAGCCGGATGGCTACTCGTTCAACATCTCCATGTCGCTCGACGTCGATGCTTTGTCCTGCCTTGACTTCCGTAACCGTGATGCGCCAACCGATATCCATGAGGCAGATACCTTGCAGCGCAATACACGCGTCTGAACGCCTCCTTGACCTGTTGTGGCCTACGGGATTTACCTTGCTATCGTAAAAAGAGGGTCTATAGGTAGTGCGATTTTGCTTTAAAAGGCCATGCAAACATCGGTAATCCTACAAGTGCTCTTCTCTGGGTACTTTCCTACTCACACATACTCACAGGCAAAGCGATCCCAATTCTCTACCGTTCCTACTACTGCTGATATATCACCACAGCTTTCACACCTCGCAGCAATGGCAAGCCGATGGACCATGGGCAGACAAACCGCTCAACGCGCTGTAATCCACCGCCGCAAAGGCCCTCCCGGCCTCCCCGTAGAACTATGGCAGAAAATCTTCGGCCACATGCCTCGTTCAGCACAACTCTCGTGCCTCTTGGTCTGCCGGTGGTTCTACCAGATGTGTCTCCCTTTTTCGTTCAAGACTCTCAAGTTCCACATGGAGTCATCGTACTTTGACTGGTGTAACTCGTGGTTTCCTGAGAAGGACAAGTATCTGACGCGCTGGGATTCGGCGAAGCAGGCGCAGGAGGCTTTGCAGTATATTTGTAGCTCTGGTGCTAATTCGTGGGCTCATTTTGTGGAGAGCGTGACGGTTATTGTTCGGGACTCATCTAACATCGCTCGTAAGTGTCTTCAAAGTATGACGATATAAGATACAAGTATGACTGATAATGCCAATCCGTCATGGCAGACTTCCAATTGCTCATCGCTGCCCTTCGACGCCTCCCCCGGTTGAAGGAGTTCCACCTCTCTGTGACCTCATGGCGTCACGGGGATGCCGTGCAGAGATTGGAACACAGGCCCATCCAAGTATTCGTCCACGAAGTCCTCAGATCCTCCGGTGACCTGCGTGTGATTACCCTTCCTCCTCTGTATGTTCTTCACCTCATTCCTCTCACATACACATTACTAACCACCTAGTACTGTCACCACACAAACAGACTGGCATACAATGCATTCCCGGCAATGCTAAGCCTCCGCAAGCTACACACAGTCATCCTCTACGAGAAGCTCCATTCCCCCTCCGCCACCCTCCCCCGCGCAGTCGTCGACGAGCTCCGCTACCAATTCCACCACCCCATGGCCACCCACGCCCGCGCCCTCTCCCGCCAACTACGGGACCTTACCATAGACGAATCCCTCCTCCCCATCATCCCCAAAGAAGTCCTGCACCACCTTCGCCGTCTCGAGATCCTCAACGTCGCCAAGTCTAATCGGCTCGCTGATACTCTAATAGCGTGTAGGAGACTTGAGAGTCTCACAGTACATGAGGTCGTGGGGTATAGCAACTGTCTGACGCACTCTGGTATGCAACTCGACCCGCATGAGCATGACGAGCGTATCACGCTCTATACGGCCAACGGTATCGAATCCCACTCTCACCGGATCTTCAGCATACTCGCCAGTCGACCGGATATACTGCCGTACCTCACCGCGTTCAAATACGCGCAATACGCCACGGTGCTTCCGTTGGAGATATGCACGCATATCGAGAACTTCTTAAGCAAGCGGCCGAGGCTCGAGATGCTCGATATCAATGCGGTGTTGACGAATGTGGAGGTTGCGAGGCGGGTGTTGAGGGTCGCGAGGGGTATGAGATGGCTGACGGTGCTTGGGATTGAGTATAGGGAGCCGAGGAATGCGTTTGGGGATGTGAGTAGCGTGTTGGGGGAGATCCCGAAGAGTGTTAGTCGGTTGAGGTTCGCTGTGCATGGGTGGAACCTTTTCGATGCTCCGCCTGCTCAGAGGGTTTCAACTGTCGATTGGGTGATTCAGCAAGCTGTGGGTGTTGACCTCCTCTTCTCAGATATTTAGATCACTGACACATTATCTTGACACTCACCTTCAACTTTCAAAGCTCACTGCCCTCCCACGCCTCACCTTCCTCCACATCTCCGACGGCGTCGAACGCCCCTCCCACATCGAACCCGACAAAACCTCTCTCCCACCCTCCAAGCTCAAACGGCTCAGCCTGCTCGGCATCGAGAACTGTTGGTACGACGTCATTCCCGGTCAGCCTCACGCACTTGTTCCTTGGGACCCAAGGCAGGTGTATTGGCATACATTTGTTGATAAGATGGGGTACGAGGCGGAGTGGCTTATGCGCTACCATCGGGATGTTCGTGGACCGATTTGATTGTGCCAGGAAGTATGGCTGACGCGAGTTTGGTGCGTAGCTGGGGAGTTCTCTCCTGCCGTGGTGTTTGTTGTTTCAATCTCTTTGACTCCTCTCGTTGCAGCCTCTTTTTACCTATCTCTTGGATCCGGACATTCTGATTTCTTTTTCTACACAAGTATTCCGATATAGCTTCAATGCGCCGCTCGTTTCTGAGTTGTAACCACACTCCCTCTCCCGGGCCACCGCCCAAGGACGTTGTCATTCCCTCTCACCACCCAAGGACTTGTATTTCTCGAACTCCAGTGAACTCAAACAGCTTGTACTTGTACTATACTCACGGACAGTCATGGACTCTGTTTATGCATTCCATTATCTTTGAATGAATCTAGTTTTACAAAATATGGAACAGGAAAATTGGCTTGAACAGTGTGATAAGTATACTTCTCCCCCGGTACATCAAGTTGCGCGATTGTGTTATGAACGTCGCTGCTCTTCGTCAAGCTTACACTTTCGAGTTGCCGTCGGAGGTCCGAGTCAGACAAATGATCCTGAGCTCACGAAGGTTGAATCTGTCTCGTCTGCCTCGGGGAGACTACTTAAGTACTATTCGGAGACGGCGATTCGAAGGCGCTATTTCTGCTTTGTCAGCGACCTCCATCATCCTGTCAGTCCGAGTCACGGTACCGCCGCCTTGTTAACTGTCAGGGCCCAGCAGTGACCACTACTGGCTATAATCTCTCGAACTTCAGGCTACACATTGGTCAGTCAACTATCGTCCACCATCCAGTTCGTATCATGGTTTGAGTCTAATTTTATCGCAGTCTGAAGACCCGAAACACGGTCACCGTGGTGATCTTGAACTTGTGGACGTTTAACCATGTCTGACCAGACCAACCTCGTTGAACCCTACGAAATATCTTCAACATGCCACAAAAAACCAGGCTCCCCATTCGACAGGATTCCAGATGAGCTACTGGAGTGGATCGTCAAGTCCATCGGCTCTATGTTTCGCATATCGGATGAAGCTTCCGGTCGACGTAACTGGCATGCTTGTGCGCTGGTGTGTAAACGATGGTATAACATTGCGTTACCACATCTATTCCGCGTCATCCTTATCTCCTCCAATTCGCCTGGGAGCCTTAGTGACTTCCGCGACATGATTTTGCATAACACTGCAGTCGCTCAATACGTTGAGCGTCTGAGCATTATCTTCGTCGATCTGCACGTATCAGTATTGGCAGCAACGCTTAAAGAGCTGGCCAATCTCCAAGCACTTGGCTTATTCTTGTCTACCGTGAAACCTTCGGCGGGCGAACAGCCGTTGCGCGGACCCGGACTCGGAAACATCAAGCTCAGAGTCTTTGAATATGAGATTCCAGTCCGGCGAGTCGCCTTTCAGAGCCGGATAGTGTGCCCCTCCCTCGACTGCCAAAGGGCAATACTCCAAGTACTGGGCCTGTTTTCGGAGATAGGCCGCTTATACTTACGGACTCTAGCCCAGTATATCCCCCGGTATGAAGTCGCCGAGGATGAGCGAGAGTGCGACCTACTCTCTGTTCCCCTATTCTTGCACTCCCTCAAGTTTCAAAGCGTAAACATCAACTCCCTCTCTGAACAGGACATGCCATATATCACCGTCTTCAACCAGTTGGACGGGTTTCGGAATCTGACAGATCTTCGAGTGCATCCGGACAGCTTACCGGGACTGAGGAACCTTGGCAAACAACTCTGTCTCCACGCCCCAACATTACGTTATCTATTCATATACTTCTGGTTCAACCTTGGCGGAGAATTCAGAGTTCCACACAACTTTGAGGGTAAGCTGCTTGTACTATCTCTCCTACAGTCTTTGCTGACATGACCTCTACTATTTGCATTGTTAGAGTATACAGCGCATATACGGGAGGGTTTAAGTGCGTGCGTTAACCTTCGAGTGTGCGCCGTCACTGTGTGCAGCCAGCTCCCAGTTGAGCCACATCAACGCTCGCCCCGCGTATCTGCTCGTGCAGTCGAATTGATTGCCCACGAGTGGAAATTCCTACTAGAGATTGTGACATTGCTTCCTGATGACCTCAGCGAACTCATACTGTCATACAACCTCAAAGAGACATCCTTCCCAGACCTGAACTATGGATATGACGAACTTCCGTGGTCGGTAATGCGTGAGAGGTGTCGCCGCTTCAAGAATCCCAGCTCTATATTCGTCGAATTTGCCTATGAAAACAATGAAGAAAACCAGGATCGGGATCAAGTAGTGAGGATCGCAGATCATAAGATGCGGTGGCAGAAGTGCGCTGGGCGGGAGATGAAGGAATTTGAGGACATCCTGCAGTTCGGTGGGCAAAATTAGGTTTTATAAGTATTATGTCACTCGGAATTTAGATGTCAGTGGGCTTCATGATTGTCACGTTGCGTAGGACGATAGGAAAGAGATTGATATCACTCGCGGATTGAGAATGCTTCCAGAGGATTGACAATCGCATTCTAAGTTGAACTACGATCGCGACAAGAGCAAAGCATTGAAAGCAAGTCACTGCGGCAAACAGATCCAGACATCGAGCGTGCAGGGCGCTTACTCGAGCCAGCCCTCCGAATCCGATACCTGAGTTCGAGTCAACCTCCGTTGACGTTGTAACGTTTACAGAAGGCGACTCTGAGCCCGCGCGAAGTCTGAGTCTGTCACTTTGCCCCGAGTACATTGTCAGTGCCCTGGAGTCCTGGACAGCACCGTGGGAAACTTATTGTCGGTACCGTATTGGCGCTCTATAACGTTCGCTGAACGTGTTTCTCGCGCTCACCACTGTCATGCATACGCTCGTTGAACACGTTCTGCGTATGGTGAGTGAAGTATTTACTGGGTCTCATAGCTCATACAAATCTGCTCTACAATCCCAACTAACGATACTTACTTAGCTCCCAGAGTGGCATCACTGGCAGTAGTGTGTTCACTCGAACACTCCGAAGCATGGCCGGCGATAATACTGGCGATCTGGTCTCTACGACACACCAGCCAGAACAACCGTACATAGAGGCTCCTTTCGACAGAATACCGGATGAAATACTGGAGTGGATCATCAAGTCTACCGTTCCCCCGCCTCCCGCTTTACGGGACAAAGTCGTACGCAATCGTAAAAAATGGCCATGGCATGCCTGCGCATTGGTTTCTCGCCGATGGTACAATATCACGATCCCGTCCCTAGTCTGCCATATCTACCTTTCTCCTGCCAGTCCTGGAGATATGAGCGATTTCTACAGTTTCATATCGTGCAAACCGTCGATTGCTCGACACATCCACGGTTTAGCTGTCATGGATCTCGAATTGCAGATATTGGCTCTGGCAGAAACACTTAACATACTCCGCTCTCTCAAGATCCTCTGCTTATCACCTATTGCTATCCGATCTGATACTGGTGATCAACGGATCCGCAGAAGTTTCAAAATTGAAACCCTTCACTATGAGGCTCCCATCGACGTCTCAAACACCTTGATGACCATAATTAACCCCCCTTCTCACGAATATGAAAGGACGACGTTTGTTCTCGTGGGTCTGTTTTCAAATATTGACTATTTCACCCTGCGGGGAAGGGCTGTGATCATCCCACGTAGTCACGTCGAAAACGAGGACGAACAGGACTCTGAGGGTGAGCACGGCCCCGAGCCGGGTTTGCTGGACGACGGGCCTCTACCGACGGTCAAATTCCACTTCGCAGACCTCGGCCCTCTGAGTGCGCGCGAAACTCGTTTTGTCGCTGCACTCAATAAGCTCCCAGGGTTTCGTAATCTGACAGGTTTACGGTCACATCCAGGTGCCGTAAGACATATGAGAACCCTCGACACACAACTGTGCCTTCACTCTTCATCACTACGTTCCCTCGCAATCGAGTTCAGATTCGATCCGCGCGATGAATTTGAGATTCCATCCGACATTCGTGGTATGTTGCATGCCTCTTTACAATTCTGCCCTACTAATCTTTAATTGCTAGAGTGCACAGTGCACATGCAAAAAGGTCTCAACGCATGTGTGGCTGTTCGTGCATTGTCGATCACCTTGCACAACGAGCTTCGAGGTGGTCAGGAGTATTGGCAACTGCCGCCTCTTCTAGCTCCCCGTGGGGATGATCTAACATCTCGAGGGTGGAGATTTACTCTCGAACTGTTATCATTCCTTCCCGAAACCGTTCAGCTCGACGAGCTCGTACTCTCATACCACCTTAACGGAGCGGTTCCTCCCAACTTACAACATGAATTTGAGGGACTTCCCTGGCCAAAAATGCGCGATACGTGCCGCCGATTCACGCAGATCACATCTATATCCCTTCAATTCTCCTATCAATACGACGAAGAGGACGATGACGAGATGGGTAGGCACGCGGCTTGTCAGATGGAATGGAAGAAGTGGGTCATTCGCGAGATGAAGGAGTTTGAGGCCAAGCTTGTGTTCGACAAACCACAGTAGATCTCGGTTCCCGTTCGACGGTTTCCTTTGAAGTTATCCAGCATCCTGCATATACTTCAAATAGCTTGCAACGCGCGACGGTGATACTTACATGATAAGAAGATGTCTTTAGCTACCGCTGACAGGAGAGCTCGAATTTCAAACATACAAATACAATGTCCCAAGTTACCGAAATATCGTGGTGTTCCTGTGAGAACTCTAGATCTACGCCACACAGCGTCGGTAGTCCATAAACGAAGCCTAACGCCAGCACTTGCACGCCAAATTGCGAGCATCAGTGCTCTAACCGTCACATGGATGTGTCGTTGGCATCGTCACAGTATCGAGCTCGATTATTCACCGGAAAACCCAAGGCATTAAGTCATAGGGGTGACAACAAACCTACCAAACAAGTCAACCAACACCACGACCGCCCACCAAAAAGCATTCAAATACAACAGACATTACCATTGGTATAATTCAATAAAAAGATGGAGGTATAACGAAAACAACAAAGAAAGTAAAAAAAAAAATGAAGAAATCGGCAGTAACAATTCCAGGGAGGGACACATGCATACACGGGAGCGGAGCGGATTAATACAATCCTCGTCAAATCAACGTCATAATAGAATCGAAACGGGACAGCCGGCCAAAAACAAAAGGGAGAGACAGAGGAGTAGAACGAAAGACGTGTGCGAGAGGCGAGAGGTATAAATATGCGGGTGCAAGAACTTGGATGGCGCAAGGTGTGGGTATGAAAAGGGAGAAGAGAGGGAGGGCATATTAAAGTCGTGAAGACACGGAGGCGCGTGAGGGGTGTCGTGCAGGCTGGAAGAGAGGGACTATAGATACGGGGGTGGAGGGGATGCGATCATCGCTTGGTGAACACCTTGTTCAGCAGACCGAGGACCTTTGGTACGTTCAACTGGACGTATTCGAGATCGAGAAGATGTTTGTTGTCCTTTTGCTGTTGTTGAGAGTACATGTTAGCTGTATATCTGTGGAATTGAGCTAGATGTGCGAACCTTCTCAAGGAGATCGTCGATATTAAGATCCATCTCCAAGATCGCCTTCTCCCTCCCCTTATAGTGGAGCGCAATAATAAACGTCCCCGGCGTCGGCGAAGTGATATTGAAGTAAATATTCGGACGTCTACACCACCAACGCCATCAGCCCCAACCCCGCCACTCAAAAGAAATTCAACGACTAACCTGTTATCAGGGACGTTACTCTCCACAATAATCCCCTCCTTCTCAAGCTGCGCATGCGTGAACCGATACGGCCCCAGCACCTGCGGCTTCACCGGCTTCTTCTCCTTCCCACCCACAGTAACGACCCCCACGCCCGTCGTCGCGCCCTTATCCTTACTCGCCGTCAACCGCACATTCTGCAAATACGCCTTATACTGCTCCAGCTGCCCCCTCAAATAGTTGTTATGGTCGCATATCGTCTTGTACACCGCCTCCAGCGACTTCGTCTCCGCGATCACCTTCTCCCTCAAGTTACCCAAGTGCATCAACTCCGCGGATACTTCTTCTTGCATGAGGCTGTACCCGTCGGAACGGTCCACGACCTTCTGCTCCTCTAGCTCGCGCAGCATCTCCTTCACTTTGATGCCCCGCCGCACGAGCGTAGCGTCCTTGGTCGTCGCCGCGCGCTCCGCGATCGCAGCCAAGTTGAACGGCCGTTTGTCCGCCGCGTTCGGCAGTGTACGGATGAGCTGCACAAAGATCGACTTGGTCTCCATGTACAGGATCTCGGCGGATGAAACAGAGTCCATCAAGGCGCTCTGGATGTCCTGGATGGGGGTCTCCCAGCGGCTGTAGAGTTGCAGCTCTATTGTCCGGTTCTCCTTGCGTGGTACTTGGGCGGGTGCCTGACCCAGCTCGTCTGTGAGGATGCGTAGATGTTGCTTGTCGTTGGGTGACTACAGGTGTCCACCATCAGTGATAGGAATGGAATGCGGTGAGTAGGTGGTGACATACCAAAGCCTCGATGTGTTGGAGAATTAATGAGTGGGTGTTGTAAAGTTCGTTCAAGGTAATGTGTATCACGAGGTCCTTCTTCGACAAAGCCATGTATTGATCCAACTATTCAAAGAACCAGTATCAGCATCATTTACGCATACGATAGAGCATATACATACCTCGAGCGTATCGTAGAAATCGCCAACCTCGCACAAGTTGTTCAAGAACTGGTTGATACGAGCCTTATTATTCTCAACAAACGGGTTAAGAGTGATCATATACGCCTCCTTGGCATACGACGGCTTATTCGCAAGATTCTGGAGCATCTTCGCGATCTGTGGCCATAGCACCAACATCAGCAATCATGCACCGGTGATAGCGACAAAACGTACCAAAGTCAGCGTTCTCCTGGGGAACTTGGCTGGGACGCCGTCAACGAGCATGTACGCCTGCGGTGTAACGATGGCGGGGTTGATGAATCGCAAAAAGAAGAACCCGCCGATCAACGAGCAGATGGCATAATCCGTCGCCTCCGGGTACTTGCGCTAAGCATCCCAAACGAAACCATTCATCGCTGCAGAAGCAAGAAAGAAAACAACACACGTACCCTCGTCAAACTGCGAATCTGCTTGCAAATCCACCTAATCCCATACGGCACGCTCTCCATACTCTCAATAATAGTCACCAAAAAGCTATTCGCAATCTCCATAAGCATCGTCAGCCTCGGCGCAATAATCGCCTGCACATCGCTATTCGCCGCCGCGATCTCCGGCGGTACGCCTCTCGGTAAATTCGGAGGCAGGCTCCCCGTCTCCTCCTCGATCTGAATGACCATCTGCTCGTACACCTTGACGGGGTTGATCTCGAGGTTGAGGTCTTTATGCTCGATGAGGCTGTTGATGCGCTCCGCCAGGACGCTCTTCAGATAACTCTGACCCGGCCCACGGCGAGTGTACGTCGTCATCATCCTCGACACCGGCGTGTTCGCACGCAAAAGCGATCCAAACTCCGTCGCCGTCTCAAACTGCGAACTCAGCACGGACTGGAACATCGTCAACAACAAATGCTCCTCCCGGCTCTCGTACTGGTTGCCGTAGAGCGTGAACATGACCGTCTGGAGGAGGGTGTCGATCTCGGAGAGGGAGACGAGCCGGCAGAGGGCGGCGATGTGTCGCGGTTCGGATTGTAGGAGGAAGAAGAGGTTGGAGTATTGTTGCATCTTGCGGTCGTCAGGAAAGTGGCCTTCGGTCGCCTCTACGTCTTCCAGGTGCTTCTCGACTTCATGTTGCTAGGACAAACAAAGGGTTGTATAAGCTTTGGTGGGAGGAGGAAGATTGGAAAGGAGACGACGAACCTCGTCGAGAGCCATGCGGTTCTGGATGAGCAGGCCGATGCGGGAGTCTAGGAAGCGGACGTCGCGCTCGAGGACAAAGTTGCGCTTCGACTGAGCAGAGATCCTCGACTTGAGTTCCCTCAGGCGTTTTTGCGCTATCACGACATTCTATTCATATTTCCAACAACACAAATAACAACGACATACCTCGTCCAAGCTCATCCTCGACCTCTACATCCTGCTCAGCGGCCATGCTAAACAGCGCAGTCACGCTATAGCGGTTCGTATTCCTATTCGTGACCCGTCTCGAGGACATACTGCCAGGAGTCTGCGGCGACGTGGGGAGGTCAGAGTAGGATGCCATTGTTAGAGGCTGGGGAGTTGGGAGTTGGCTGTCGGAGGGTGATGGTACAGCAGATGGGAAGGAGACGCGAGACGAGGGGACAGGTTCGTTTGACAGGATCAGGAGAAGAGTTGGGTTGGCGACAGTCACAGACTTTATCGTTGAAGGAGCGTAAAACGGAATCGTAAACAAAAACAGAGAATATGAAGTTCTCGAGATGGTGGTTGGGACACAACAAGCCTAGGACGGGAGCGTGATCAAGTCGGCGGTGGTCGAGGGAAGGGAAAGAGAGGGATGGGTGGGCGTCTAGGGACTCTGCACTGCACAATGGCAGGTGTGATTTGATGGAACAACAACACAAACATAGGCCCGTTTTCGAATTCAGATTGTTTTTATTTTTGAGCTCGCGGGAAAATCAATGCCTGCAGCCATGGCAACGTTCGCGGATATCGATTCGGATTAGGAAAGTGTATATGTTCGTCGTGATACTCGTATTCCGGATACACATACAGTGCTATACATACAACATCGTGGGATTCCGTGATACATCGTGAGTAAGTACATCCTGAGATCCTGATACTAAACGGATAGCTATAGTGGGTGCAGGTCACCAATTCTGCGGAGGCCAGTCAGGCAACGACTGCAACGCAGCGTTGATCGCCTCCCGCACCCGCTTCTTCGACGCGAGGTCCCCGGACTGCCGATACCCAGAGTGCACTTCTTGCATCTGGAACGACGCGGCGGCGACGGTGTCTACAGAGCATCGTATCGTATCGTTGATCAGTATTCGTAGTCAAATATGCAGGGACCTTTCGATGAAAGACGTACCGGCGTTGGTCTCTGCTTGTCTCGCGAGCTATCATAATTGTGTGAAGTGCAGTCAGAGAACACAATAAAAGACACTCAATGAAAATGGATCGGTACATACCTGCTCCAACTGCTGAACCTGCCCCTGCCCATAACCCCCATACCCATACCCGCCCCCCGACGGACCACCAAACAGCCCCTGCCCACCCAACGCCCGCACCCTCGCCTCAACTTCACCCTTCCGAGCCGTCCATGCGTTCTTCAACGTATCGAAGCTGTTGATCACCTACATCCACAACAATAATAAGTATAGCATGAACGAAGATGGCATGATTAGATTAGATTGAGTTGGAGAGAAGAGACACACCTGTTTCCAAGCATACGTATCCCAAGCCTCCAGCTCCGTCTTGTTCTTATGCACGAACTCTCTCGGATGCAGATCGCGGTACTGCCCGCCTCCTCCTCCACCTATCGATCCACCACCACCTATCGATCCTCCTGGTATCTGCCCACCCTGTCCCTGCCCCTGCCCCTGCCCTTGATATTGTGGTCCACTAGCACCCCGTCCGGTGAGCGGATCAAACTCTTGCAAATACTGCTGATTGAACTGCTGCTGCTGCTGTGGTGGTGCACCACCAAACTGTTGTCCTGGATAACCGAAACCTGAGCCATACTGCTGCTGCTGAGACTGCTGGGGATAGCACTGCTGCTGAGGAGGTTGCTGAGGCTGAGCTTGTTGTTGTTGCGGGTATCCACTCAACTGCGAGCTCAATTGTTGGCCGAACGAGCTCGTTGGCTGGAACTGTTGTTGTTGTTGTTGTTGTTGTTGTCCTCCTCCCCCTCCATAACCACCGCCTCCATACCCCGTCTGACTACCCTGTTGGGGGTACGCACCCCCACCTCCCGGCCATCCCGTCTGCTGAGGTTGCTGATACTGCTGCGCACCCCCTCCTAATCCACTATACCCACCACCCGGACTACTAACACCAGGCGACGAAGGCGACAACCACGACGTAAACTGCTGCCCACTTCCACCCTGATCGACGGTGTTGATATCTGGGTATCGAGAGAGTGCGTTATTCGGGTGGTCGATGAAGGGGTTGTTTGAGAGTTCAGGTGGTGGGCCGCCTGGGCTTCCGTAGGGTGAGAATGCGCTCATTCGTGGATGCTGTGAGTGGCGATGAGAGAGTAAAGGACGATGAGGAGGGGGTTGATGACGGTGAGGAGGGGTGGAATGAGGAGGGGGCGATGGCCAATTGTGGCGGATCGGCTGCCGCAGTCGGCGGTGAGACAGGAGGGAGACACGTGATATGACGACACGCGTCTATGATCGCGGTCGTGTTTGATCGATTGGTCCGCGAAACGACGCGTGCATAGGGTTTGTGCGCAACGTAAGTATGCGTGTATAGGGTTTGTGCGCAACGTACACGTCAGATTTGTTACCGTCAACATCATACAAGGGTTTGTACAAGTTCAACGAGTATGCATAGACATTCTCTTATACAGCAAGGACTACTCTTTATGACATCTTCAAGTCGACGTGCAAATCAACAGGGATAAGTAATCCATCTACATCGGGTTGGGCAACGATCCCGGTGGGAAAATGGTCCTCAGGCCATTAACCTGCACCGGCACAGCTTCTTTCAACCCAGCCCCTCCCGGCTCCCCAGAAGTCTCCTCCACGCGAGCGACGAGCTTCACGCCACTGACGTTCCGCTTCGCAAGTCGCATAAGGCCATCAGGGATCCCGCATAGTCCTCCAGGGAGGATTTCATAGTGGTTTGGCTATAGGACGCATAAATTGTTATGTTCAGCGAAACCCGCGTAACCGCCTCGCGTTGTGAACTGTCAACTCACCTTGAGATCGCCCGACTCCAAAAGCTTCGTAATCCCAGGCCACATCCTCCTCCCAAACCCATAATTAAACGGCCCATTCGCACCTCCATACACACTAACAACCACCTTCCCCTCCTCCCCCTCACTCGGCTCCCCATCCTTCCCCACCACAGCAAGAAACACAACCACCATCTTCCCCTCCGGCGCCAAGATCTCCCACAACGCTTTCTGCACGTCCGGCCAGGACACAGCGTCGTATATCACCGAGATGGGAAGAGTGGTGATCTGACGGACGGCGGCGCCGAGTGAGGCGTAGGGGACGGAGTGGTAGTCGATGACGTGTGTTGCGCCTGCTGCTTTGCAGTATTTTTCGTTGGACTTGGAGGCGGTTGTGATTATCGGGCTGAAGCCGGATGCTTTCAGGAGCTGGATCGCTATCACCGTACAATTATTGCATCAGCACAGATACTCATGCCAAGGGGAGTTGAAGTATGTACCGAATTGACCGACAGAACTCGCGCCGCCGGTGACGATGGCAGGTTGACCTGCGTACTTCTTATATCCAGCTTCTTCCCAGGGAGGAGTGAGCGCAATCCCCCCGCGAGGCTTAAGTTCTTGGTACACCGCGCCGCGGTACAAACATGGTCTCGACGTGGACGCCAAATGTGGACCGAGAATTGATCCCATATGCCGGCCATGCGCGCCATACATGGATCCCATACCTCGCAGACAATAGTAAAAGCATTTTTCTATCCCTGCATAGATTCTATGTTTCTCACCAGCATCGGATCCACCATTTATTGCACGTAGCTTATATATTCACTGTTACTATACACGATGCCAGCCTCTCGTTCTCGGGTATAGAAAAGACGTAGCACACAGCAATTTTGATGATAAATTGAAATCATTTTATTAATCATTATATATTATCATCGTCCTTGTGGCGAGATACAGCGATTTCGAACACAAATCTACCATACTATAGTAATATTGCAGTGTAAGAGAAACGGACGTACCAACGACCGCGACTGTTGAGCCCGAAGCCACGATGCCTGAGAGAAAGTTCGCAAGTTTCATCAACTTAGCGGAACCCATACCTTGCGACCGTCAAGAAGAACCACAGCCAACGACCTGATCCATGTCTCATTGATATTCAAGTACATTAAAATGATCATTGACTCACCTTACGGATTTCAAGACTCATGATTGCTCCTTGCTCATCGTACGTACCTCGACTGTTAGCCATGTACTCGAGTGGAGACAATACTCACTGGGCTTGGGATTGAGTCCAGGTACCGGTGCTAGCTGGGCACAAGCCTCAATCAGTCTCTCAAGAGTAGACACTAGTAAGAGGTGGGTGATGGTTTGTAACGAGAGCCTGCGCGACAACGTCAAGTGCCGGAGCTTATGGAGAGAAGAGGGGGGAAGAGAGAAGGGAGAGACTGCCGTGACGCACAAGCGGCCTATACATGTATCGCAGCGCGCTCATGGCCGCGATCGCATGAGTAATGGGGCCCAGTGTTCAGGGCAGGCCAACTTTACCTTGCAAACTCTCTACGAGTATATATATTCCTGTATGGCTTATGTAGCACTATGACATTAATGAATATACTCATATTTAAACCCAGGAGACACATACTCATGCACGGTGCACATATACAACGCGAATTCAGACACAGGCAGCGCCGCACGTCAAAATAATGATTGTGAGATGACTTCGTGAAGTTTACCGAGCACCGATAGCTGCCTTCTACCAAACGCACACAAGGCCTTGTCATAGCCGCGACCTGGATCCCATGCATATCCCCCAACGTATCTTCCATGTAGGACGATCAAAGATCCCAGGCTGTGGAAACTTATGGCGTCCACGTCAGCGGCCTGATGTCAAACCCATATGTGCTTCGATTGGCGGTGTATAGGCCGACTGCGGCGGTGGAGAATCCGAGCGGGATGGTAGCAGCGCCTTCGAACGATATGCTCGAGGGGACCTAGACTCACAGGTGGATTTGTTAACGAAATTAAGTTGAGCATAGAGTGCAATTCGTTAATTGACCTTTGCGATCTGTCACAAACACTATACTCCTGAAAAGTCATCGTATCTGGGTCCCACAGCGAACTATACAGACTACCAAATGCTAGTCAACACACATGCACAATTCGCTAGTGACCGACATACACGCGATCACCAACACTCCACCCCCGCACACCCTCCCCAACAGCAGCAATCACACCCGCACCGTCCAACCCGGTGAGCGCAGGAAACCCATAATGGTCTACCCAGATGCCGAGGTGGTGGATGGCGTAGTCTACTGGGTTGAGTGCTACTGCGAAGTTCTTGATGAGGACGTGTCCGGGTGCGGGGGTGGGTGTGCGCCGGGGGGTGAGAAGGAAGGGGGAGGCTGGGGAGGAGAATGTTAGGGCTTTGTGGGATGCCATCAGTACTTAGTCTTGTTAGAGTGTCGTGTTTGGGTATAGTGGTACTACCCCATGTTCGTTCAGACTTATACGAGGGTATATTCTCCGAGTGTCTCGGGAGATGGGGCATACTAGCCGTTGAGCGGCGTCACGTCCCCGGCTTGTTATGTTATGCTTATCAGGTTACCACTGTCGCGCCGAAGAACGCGTATGTACAGTACTGCCAGAGTTCTCAGGCTCCAGCAGTATCTACGTAACTTAGCTACATTCAAATCAGATGGCAAGTTCTCCGTGTAAACGGAAGTCGACTCACCTGAACAGTGAATGAGTGTCATTGGGATGCTTGTTTGATGTATTCCGAGGTGTGAGGTTGGTTCACGATGCTCATGGAGAGACACTATATACCGATCCTCGGGCAGGGCAAGGCAGACTTCGCACGTAGTATGTGTGTATGGGAAAGGAGTGCAGAAAAGATCGTGCATGAATAGATTACGAAGGCAATGTCAGAATCAAACGAACGACTGGGATGATGCATGGAAGAGTGAAAAAAGATATGCATGACGAAGAAAGAGAAAGAGTATGTGCAAATAAGTAGCAAGTAGAATTAAGTAAGAAGACAACCTGAATGTCAAGGCGAATCATCATGACCGCGAAGCGCGCACAAAGTCAGCCAAATACTTCTTGAAGCTCTTACTATCCAAGTCCCTCAGCTTCGTCGCAAACTCCACAGCAGCGTCGTTCGGCCAGCCTTGCGAGGGCAAGAACACCGTCGTGAAGAAATCGTACGCTTCCTGCCCGCGAGCTTTGGCGACCGTCTGCAGGAAGTTGCAGATCTCGTGCAGAACCTAACAATAACAACAACCGTCAGCGCAGGATAAGCTGAAATGAGGATGCTGGGCTCACCACGAGCATCTGCCCGTCTTTGATGTTGAATTGGGGCGATGCGAGGACGGAGAAGGCAGCGGGGATGAGTCTCTCGTAGACGAACCGCTCGAACCCGGGGATCGCAGAGCTTTGTTCGCCGTTGGTTGGTTGTACGGGTGGTACCCAGACTGTCACGCATCGACCGAGGAACTGGAAGGCGGACCTCTGACTGCTAGGATCGGAGACATCTTCAGCTAGTTGCTGCATGCTACCCAGCAGCGCTTCCAGTTGCGGTTGATTTCCTGCAATGTGTCGTATTCAGTATATATATGGGCAGTATAGGAACAGTGAGGTATACGCACGTGAAGAGGTAAATATGCCGTGCAGTTTCGAGGCCATGATGTTGTTGAGGAGCGTCAGGTAGGCACGTTTGGTGTCGGTATACATCACTTGATCGTCGGTGCCCGTGACCGGTTGGGATAGGATGCCGTTGATGTGTGCACTCAAAGGGCCAATGAGTTCGTCGAGTACGTCGAATAAGTCTCCCTGAGTCGCGTTCAGTGAAGTTCCTCGAGTAAGAGTGAATTGTCACGTACCTGTAATCGGTGGACAAGGAGCCCGATGAAGGTCATGAAGTCGATTAGTTCCGAGGGCTCGAAGTGCGCGAGGAGATTGCCCATTAGTGGAGGGATTAGGTGTGTAATATATGATCCTGTAGTAGCCAAAATACGAGTGAAAGCGTTTCGGGTCTGTAAAGACAATCAGAAAAGAGGCGTCAAGATAAACTCGAAGTCACATACCGCGTCCCTGATCGCTCGTAAGACGTTGAGCGCTTCTAATGAAACCAAGATAGCTTGGGCAATCTGCGTGAAGATCTCCACGGGAGGCAACAAGTAGCCTTCTGGTATGGGCGAGGGGAAGTCGGGGAAACCCTTCGCAATATTACCCAAGGCCATGATATTATGGTGGACTTTAAGAATGGGCATGACGTCCTGCGTACCCTTTGCTGCGCGCAGGTTTTGCGAGAGGTCGTCCAACATTGGATTGGTGATAGACGATAGGAGTTCGTTACGTTGTTCTGGTGACTTGTAGAACAACGAAACCAGTGTTCCGACTGTCTCGAATAGATACAGCTGGGCGTCGAATATGCCTGGGTGCTTGATTGCCTCCGCTAAGAGATCCTGTTCTGGGCTCTCGAGTTCTGGCAAGTCCACCTGGATGACCAGAACATCCCGGAGACTCTGGATGAGTTTGGCCGCCAGTTCCGGAGTGATTTCGTTCCGGTCTTCCTTGATGAATCGGTGGAAGAGGTAGAATACGCGTGATCGTAAGCTGGATTCTGGATTGTGTATGCCCCTGCAGGAAGGTTAGCGTTCGATTTTAATTGACGTCATTAACGCAAAGGCCCTCACCTCGCGTCTACCATGGCTTCCAGCGTAGGAACGATGCATTCTTTTCGTACCTTGAAGAAATCGCCATACCGAGATGTCGTCTCAAAAAACTGCATGACTACTGTCTTATTAGGATGGGCGGAGATGTTGGACTGGACTAGAGTGTAGAGCATCTCTCCGTGTCGTGTTAGAGGGTATGCGGAATAGTCAGTTTCTTTCCTCTTGTCCTTGGCGACTTCAGCAGGCGTCTGACAGAACGCAGCACGTCCTTTCGTACCCGCTACCCGAATGGATGAGAAATTATCCACGGTATCGTGATGCTGACACTTACTTTTGTTAATCTCGCCGAAAATATAAACAATGTATACTGCAAGCTCCGCGTCATGCCACTTGACAGGTACGCCGGACTTGTAGGCGTTCATGGTACCCAATGCGAGGTTGCTCAATGCATCAGATACAAGGCCCTGATCGATCACGAATACCGCGTCCATGAATGTCCGTAGATCCTACGCATCCAGTCAGGTCCCGCTCGCGGCCAACCTAAATTGACAACTACCTACCTTGCGTAGCGTCTCAAACTCCGCCTTATCGTCCTCATCCATATCCTCCAGATCGGCCTCTTCATCCCATTTCAGTTTCTGCAGGATCACATTCAGTAGCTGTGTCAGGAAAGATCGCCGGGTCTCGTCCAGAGGATCAGACGTTGATTTCCTTTCACGCTTGTACTAGAGTAGATGTGAGTGACGGACGCCCGAGATTGGATATAATACATACGCTGCCGAGAACGGTCTGCAGGAACGGGAATATTGTTGAGCAAGTGTCGTCATATTCGTCCGCCATGAACCGAAGCATAACAGGCAAAGTCTGATTCAAAAGCTGTGTTGCCTCGTTCTTGACATCTTCTATTGGGCATTCCTGGAATTGCGTCACATCAGCAGCTCAAATACGTCAGAGTAGCAGAGTTGTCTTACATCCACTAGCTTGCTCAGCTCGAGTCCCAGCATGTTCAACAATCGCCCGAGAGCTTCACGATATGACTCTTCGCCTTCGTCGATTTCCGATCCCCGTATAGCTTGTTCTCCCCGCGTCTTAGTTTCCAAAGCATCAATAACTTGCGCAAGCGAGAGGACCTTGATCAACTGCAGCTTGTCAGTAGGCTCCTTCAGACCCTTTCCAACGATTTTTGTTATCGCCCCGCACGTAGCCAAACGTATGGGAAGCGACGAGTCAGACAGCAGATTGAACAGTAATGGGATGGTCGTAGGCGTCACAGTCAGATTGATGTCAATCCATCCTATACACGAAGTTGGCGGCGATTCAGCAATCGGAGAGATGACCACCAATTATTACTCACCTACATAGGACGCAAAAGTCCTAATGCCCCAGTCCACAACTTCGGTCACCGTGTCCAGCTCCCGCTCTGCAGGCGAAGAGTCACCTTTCCTCAGCCTTCCCATTCTTTCTACCCCATCCGCCACAATCGTAAGGACCGCCTCATTGATCGCACTGGCATCCCGATCCCTCACCGCGTCCCTTACGCGTGTGTCGCGTGCGTGCCGCGCAGCGCTGTATGTGCGTGCAGACTTGATGATCTGATCCGCGACCTCTCCGGAAATCTCGAGAACGAGGTGAAAGAAGAGGAGGGAGACGTGTGCGTTGAAGGTTGATTGGGATGTTGACTCTGGTGGACGGATGAGGGTAAAGAGGTCGGCGAAGAAACTTTGCCATTGGTCTAGGTAGGTGGCGAGGAAGAGGAGGGTGAGTGTATGAGAGAACTTGTTGCGGATGACTTGAGAGAATGGGCAAATATCAATGAGACAATGTAACAAATGCAGATTACAACAAATGACTCACATACTGCGCTCGCTTCAGCTGGCCCATAGAGATATTCTGACTGTATGTAAGAGATAAAGGATTGTCTCAAGACCTGGAAGGCATCGTCCTCTAGAGGTTCAAATCTGCGCAAATGTAATAAAGGTTCTGCACCAACATTCCTCTCTTAAGTCACAAATCCACACACCTATTATCCAGGAAGTCCTCTAGCACACGCAACGCGAAGAATCGCGCCTGTGGCGGATATTTTCGACTCCCATCCGGTCCAGTCTCGACAAACAGCTCAAGCGCAACCCTCCACGTATTTGCCGAGTTCTGTTGGACTGTAGAGAGAAACTCCAACGCTTGATTGTGTAAAGCACCTTGTGTGGGGTCCGCAGCGATGAGGATAGCTTGTACCAGTTGGTTCAGGTCTGCCATGACGGAGGTGACTAGTTGACTCGCGGCGCGTTTACAGTATTTTTTCGTGATCGTAGCGTCGTTAGTATGCGTCGCTTTTCGTGCGATCTCAGGATCTGTCGAACAGAAAATACCTCAGACGCAAAGCAGATAGTGGGAAGGAGTAAGATGAAAGTCGATGCAAGGAGGTTGGTGCAAATGACTGAATCTTTTGGTCGCGTGCACGTGGCTAGATCGGGCAATAGATTATCTGGCCACGATTTCCGACACAGTATGTGGCGTTGGACGGTGATCTCATGTCTTGTCTGGAAGAGGCAAATTACAAAGTCAAAGTACACAGTACATGTACATATTGAAAAGTGATATGTATAAATATCGTCTAAATATTGTCTAGCGATTCATCCATCCAAATTATCCAGAGTCTCTACTATCTCAACGCTGCGTATTAATAGTGAGACAGTCAAAGGAAATCCACCACATGAAGACTACCATCCCACAGCCCAAAGCATAACCGACACGATGCCTCGTCAAACGCCAACGCCTGACAGGCATCCGTAGAGAACGGTAGAGGGGGATCCGGGGGAAGAAGCACTTTATACATTACTTTGTCAGTGCAGCCGACCACCCCATTATCATGCGGGACCTCGAGTCTCATCAACCGCGACCGAGTAGTCTCGAGATCATGCTCCATCCACACCGCCCGTCTACCGGAGCTACCAACGCCTACAAGACGGATGGAGGTGTCGGGACGGAGAACCACAGGGAGAGGATGTGAACGAGGCTTCTCAGGAGACGTCGACGGAGTACTTGGATTTGAGTGAGTGTTCAGGGGAAATCTTACAAGATTTGCTTGTGAGTCGGACACCACCACGAAAGCAAGCGTTTGACTTGATACAGGAGGGACTGTCTTCGGCTCCGGGAATAGAGCGTTGAGCCTGCTGCCTGTGTACACGACCTCCCCTACCAGAGATCCCCAAGCCAAAGCGGTGTCGGAAGAAGTGGAAAGTGATGGGGGAGGCATAAATGGGGAGTAGTCACGTAGCAGGATAGATGGTAATTTAAAAGTATGGCAAGCGAGGCCTTCAGCGGTATGACCAAATATGATAATATCATTCTTGTGTAGCCTGGCCAAGGCGGGGTGGATTGGCTTTCAGGCAGTACACAATCAGTAGACTTGTTAACAACATAGAAGAGCGCGCACCTTGTATGGTTGCTGCCCCATCCAATACGCAGGCCCCTTGTCCGTGCGTGCTACGAGGATACGGGATGCCTCGTGATGATCCAAGGTGAATACGGTCACTGTGGCAGCAAGCACTTTCCCTGAGACGGATAAACCGGTTATGGACATGTTGCACAGCTCCAATTCTTCAGAAGCAGGCAAGTCTATTCGCCTAGCGATCGAGGGAAAGGGAGTAATCTGGGATAGGGATGCATACTCGTCATTGAGCGAGAAGGTTCGTATCTCGAGAAAACTGGGTAGCATCAGCAGGAGCTCTCTGCTGGAGAGAGCTGATATACGTACTCTCCACGTGCGTCGGTCAGCGCAAGAACGAAGGTAGCCTTTTCGTCCTCGCTATTCAGTGTTACATCCGACGCCCTGTACTTCCCGGAAAGCTCAAACTGAACAACGCAGCGAGGGTCGCTGATGTTGTGCAACGACCAGAATGCCACCTTTGTATAGACTTTCTCCTCGAACCGATGATACCGGTCCTGGACCACAAGAAGCCACTTCGCTCCATCAACGAATTGCAAATGTTCGAAGAGAGCGTTATCCTCGTTTTGCAGAGAGATCGTCCGTTTGATGGTCGGAGAGAGTCTTGTCCAGTTCACCTCGAGCCGCATGGCATCGATGACGATACGCTGCAGGTCATCAGCCGACAACGCAGCGATGGAAGTGTCTGCGGGTATGTTCAATAGCAGACCGGAGCGTTCAGCTAGTCTATGCCAAAGATAGTCCGCGCTTCCAAAGGTGTGCAATACACGGCAAGTCTATGCGTGTATCAGCGTGTATCGATGCCATGCGGACTCGGAGCGGTTGAATGACTCACCTGCTTGAACGAGAGGATGTCTTGAATAGAGAGATCAAGTGCAATGTGCAACAGCACATCGTCGGGCAAGTCGATGATGTGCATGGTAGTGGCCGTTACAATTCAAGTCGTGTGAACGAGGAAACTGGATGTTGTTATGCCCTCCGAGTCGGCACAAGCAGGATCTGGAATCTTGGGACGATATGTCGGTGTGCAAGAACCAATCAGCGCGATAGTTCCGTGCGGTTAAATGGATTATTTATTGACTGGATGACTGGCATGTCGGATGAGCTTGGCCTTTGCAACGAAGTAGTGAGTGTTCGAGTAAACCGGGTGCAACTAATTATCTGATACCGACCTATGTTGTGCGCCTATCGGAGGAAAGCCGACGTGATTCGTCGGCCTGCTTCGCAATCAGTTCTCAGTTCTACTGTTATGCTACAGAAATAATTAGGAGGACATAAACTCACGATCTGACATAGTAACACGACTGTGGTGGAAAGAAGACAGAGAAAGGGGATCAATGCAGTGATCGTGTGGATAAAGCAGTAATTGCTCTGTGCTCCGGATGCAATGCCGGGGCGTCTATCCTCGTAAGCGAGCCCCTTATATAGCTGACTCGCCCCTCAAGGCCACTTTACCTCGTTCATCGATATGGACACCCCAGACTACAACTATTCTAGTCTCTCAGAGCTCGACAGTCTATCAGACTCAGACTGGCTCGACATCTCCAGCAGAGGCGACGATGACTCTGTCGTCGGATTCGATAGCGATCATGAAGGCCCATACAGCCGACCCGTATCTCGCAGGTCGTTCAGCAGCACAACAAGTTCGAGAGACGAAGTAGTCGTAGGCTGGGAAGGCCTCATTGAAGATGTTTCAGATGCGACGCCTTTCGCCGAGCCCGCTACGACCGACCCGTTTGTGCACGCAGCAGTGGAAGGTGGCCACCCACACGAAGAGCCCTTCCCCACAGCACAGGAGGAAGACGAGGACTCTGACGATGAACGAGTCAAAGCAGCTCTCGATCAAAGCATGATGAGCACGCTCAGTTCACCTCGCTCTAACTCTCTGTCAAACTCCGTTCAGACATCGATCGTGCATTCGACCCGCTCGCTGAGGTTGTCGTTCCCAGACCCTACTACGTCCAGGATGCAATCCCTGCACACCTCATTCGAGGACCTCTCTCCTGCCGAAGCTGACGTGTCCCCCGCAGACGCTTCCGAGGAGAGCACCCTTCCTCCCGTTCATCTTACTGCGGAACCGGATCATCTATCCACATCCGAGGTCCCAGAAGGTGGAGAGTTAGTTCGCAGCACTCCGTCGACTCTGAAGGTCGACTTCCACGTCGTACTGTATGGCTCGTCTCCCGTGGCCAAGTTCGCCCTCGTCGAGATGTTACTTGACAAATGGGCCCGCAGCTGCAATCTCATTCGAGGGCAGAAATACATCCACGCCGCGAATACTGTTATGCACGAGTACGATTGTTTCACTTCCGGCGCAAGGTCTATGAAGAAGTTTGTTTCCGTGACTGATAAGACAGGTCCAGACAACGTAGGTTTATCCCTGCTACTTCGTTCGCATTCAACTTCATTGATTATCATCAGTCTTTATTGCCTTTCGAGCTTTCTGCCCCTTCGATCGCACTTGTCTTCCTTCCGTCATTCTCAGAGATTTCTCTGCCGGCGCATACAGTCTATCTTCCTATTATTATGGCCCATTCCCCTTCAACGGTTGATAGTCTTGAGTCTACCGATTATCTGCTTGAAGCAGAGCAGCAATGGGAGGCGCAAGGGATTCCCTCCAGTCAATTGACAAATTTCAGTCAACACAGATCCCCCGTAGTCGAGCAAGAGACCTTGGAGAAGGCTACGATGCAACAGGTTGCGCAAGCCTTCCGCCCATTGTTCCCAGGTTCGGCTAAGACCACTTCGCCGAAGGTATCTGCGAACACTCTCACCATGTCAGTGCCTGATGCTTCCTTTCACCGTGATTGTATGCTGATAGAGTGTGATATCTATGCAGATTCGCTATCTTATCGATAGTGCTGGGTTATATCGTCCATGGTTCACTGAATGGACCTATTACAGCTGCTATCACCAGTCGCAATGTCACCACGCCTCTCACATCGTTGCTGCGTCCTTCACTCTCAGTGGCCAATAGGTCGCAACCAACTGCTCTTATCACCGTGGCCTCATCTAACCTTGCGCTATCCACCACTTCACTCAAGAATGTCGCGATAGCCGCTGTAAACTCGTCTCCGGCAGCCCTCGTTGCAGCTTCTTCGACCGCAGCACCACCGGTTCCGTCTTCCTCTTCCTCGCCCATCACGATTGCCGGCGCTCCACCTTCCGCTCCTCAGGAATGCGGATGCGGATGTGGCCTTCTCACATGGCCTGGCAAGACGGAGACGACAGATGTCATCCTCCGTCCTACCGCGGCTGGCCTCTTAGCGAAGATGGAGACGATCACTTCGGTTTCGGTTATTTCTCCACCACCCGTATTTCATGGCGATAAGAAAGGCAAAGGAAAGGCAAAGGCCGATGACTCTTCACTCTACTCCCTCAGCCTTCGTCTCTCTACCGCGCTATCGGAGTACCTAGAGTTTACTCCTCTCGGGAAGACCACACAACAAGACATACAAGAGATCCTTGATGCGGTCGACCAGCTCTCCTCTGCTATCACTCGTCAGACGTCGACTCTCTGGGAGCACTCCAAAGGTGCGGTGTCCACGATGCACGCGAAACTTGAGAAACGAAACGAACGGGCGAAGACGCGAGCGAAGCAGATCCGTCATGCCAGCGAATGTTGGATCAGAGGTATGACGGAGACAATCAAGACGCGCGCGGAGGTGGCGAAGGTCAATGCGAAGGCCATTGGGGAGAGGGTCGTGGAGCGCATGGAAGCGAGGCATGCACATGCTCGGGAGCAGGGGAGGAAGACGAGGAAGCAGAGACGTGCTGAGAGGAAGGAGAGGAGAGCTGCTCGTTCGTATGGCCGCTCTCGCGTCGAGGTGAAGGCCTGAGTATCTCGTGATTCCTTGCATGTGTTGGCTGTGTCTCTTCTGGTTTGTTGGTTCGTTCGTAAGGCGGCTTATCGACGCCGGACGTACCATGGTTTCACCACGGATTATTTTTCGCTTATTAAGGTTATACTATCTCTCCACACACTCATTGATCGAGTTGTATCAGTAAATAAACCATCATACCAATGTAAATATCCAATGTACAGAAGTCTATGGAGTACACATATGTTATTGTTACAAGACACGGATACAAAGAGAAGAAGAAACCTGAACACGAAGTGTCACAGTAAGTCCGTTGATCAGTGTCGACGAATCAGTTGTTCGAACAAATGTTGGGGTACAGTCTGTCCGTAGGGTCTTGTGGTATCCAGCCACCCTCCAAACCGCGTTGGTAACTCCAGTCGTCAGCATCCTCGACCTTTGAAAGATCGAGAATAACGATTATTTATTTGATAACAACGCCGGGAAAAAATGGACAGAGAATTCTCACCTTCCACGTCCAATACACCCATCCCTGTATCGCCTCTCCTATAGCAACTTGGGCTTCATAATACCTAAAATGCAAAACTCTCTATCAACTGCGAAGCTCATCGAATTGGCTCGCTCTGCGTACTCACTTTCGAAGGAACGTCTTGTAGTCGTCACTGAACGTGCTCATGTTACCGCTCATACCATTACAGCTCCCAAACGTCGGTTGTCCAGACTGCCATGTCCCATCCCAACGTGCGCCAACACCGCGTCCGTTGAGCCATTTGGCGCAGTCTGTCGGAGCAGTAGTCCATTCGCCGATAATGGTGTAGATGTTGGATTTGGCGTAGGATGAGAGGTTAGAGAGAACTTGGCAGGAATACTGTGTGTGTATGGAATGAGTTACTTGATGGCAAGAATGAGAAGTTCAACAGACGAGGAAGTGCGTACGTCAATGTGTTCGTCAAAAGAAAGCTGTAGTTGGGGATAGTTGAATATTTGATACTCGTGCTGCGAAGGTATGAGCGTGATGCTATCAGCCTCTTGTCGTAGTACTTACTGTATCCATCAAAACACCCTGTGCTGAGGGATATGTCAGGAAGTCTTGCCATGCCTGCAGTGAGCGTGAGTTAGTGGATTTACAGAGGGATTACATTCGCCAAACATACATTGACTCCAAGAAAGCCGTCCATGATCATGACCTTCAGTGCACCACCAGCTGCATCTCGAACTACCTGGTATCCATCGCGGAAATACCCAGGTAGGGCGCTATTTATAGCTGGTACGAAAGCCCCAGGTTCGTTTATCAGCTCCAGGATGTCGATCATCCCGCCCACTTGAGTAGCAATGAATTTGATGATGTCAAGAGTTCGAGGTACGCTATCATCGTCACTCGCCCACGCAATATCGTTCGTAAGATGCCCGGAGTTGTCGTAGCCATTCTGCGAGCCTGGTGCACCGTGCAAGTCCAGAATGACATGCAAACCATACTGCTTCGCCATATTCAAGGCTTTCAGGAGATAGGGCCAGGCGCCGGTGATGTATGGGTCGACATTCAGAGTATAATTTGTGTCTGCTGATGTCACAGGGACGGACCAATATCCTATTTGCATACTGTAAAAGCGCTGAGTGATACTCGGCTCAGTGAACGTGAGTAGGAACAACGCATACCGGACATGGTTGAGACCGTCGGCTTTTATGGCCTTGAAGTCGTCTTCGGTTATCCACGACTCCCAGTGGTCC
The DNA here is from genome assembly GCA_037039805.1 of Irpex sp. M6601. Classification (NCBI taxonomy): domain Eukaryota; kingdom Fungi; phylum Basidiomycota; class Agaricomycetes; order Polyporales; family Irpicaceae; genus Irpex; species Irpex sp. M6601. The sequence continues at coordinate 31,287 of JAXQGN010000150.1, read as the reverse complement.
TGTAGGATATCGAGAGCCATGTCATGGTCCATTTCCTGGCCAAGCGTAAACTCGTCCACGATGTTGGAGTTGTTGAAGCTTTGGAACAGGCTCGGGGTTGTCCAAGGCTGTAAGCCTGTCAGAATTGCTTACTATGCACATAAATACTGCGCTTGCCTCCAGCACGAACCAACCTCCGCTGTACGGTGACCCGGGCACATTGATCAGACATAATATCGCAACGATAGGGCCCAACTTGAACTTACAGATTCACCCCGCGTACAGGATCTGTCCCATAGTTGAAAGGCGCAAGTGTAGGTGTGCTGCTGGTTGCACTACTGCTTTGCGTAGATGAGCTACTGAACGAAGCAACATTGACAGTTTGCGTCGGGGTTTGTGAAGAGACAGGTGCAGGGGCAGCGCCGAAGTTCTGTGGTGCGACCAGTCTGCACTGTTGAGCAGCACCTTGACCCAGCAGAAGCAGACAGAAAGATAGCAATGTTAGCAGCATAGCAAGAACATGGAAGACGAAAATCAAGAAGAGTGCGTTATGAAAAGCATGCGTGATACGGGCAGCAATGACCCGAGTTGGAGATCCCTGGCGGTCCGCGTACACGAGGCAGGTTCAGAATGGCGATAGACATGCTATCTTTATACTCGTCTGCGGAAACAACAAGATGCTCCTTTCTTTGGGGTGTACAGTATCGTGAGGAACACAAGCAGCGGTCAAAGGGGGAATTCATGTAAACCTAGCTTGAAGGCGTAGTTGAAGTTCAGGTTTAATTCCCGCTTTCCTGCCTCTTATGGAACGTGAGAACGCCACGTGTGAAAGACGCTGATCTCGAGCCTGTTGATACTTAGCTTCGAATTTGTGGCCTTGACCACAAGTATTGCTTGCCAGCGTACAAACCTGCAGCAAGCGGTGAGCCACATATTGGTATAGAGTTATGCACTTCTAACCACGCTTCTTTTCAGGCTTCCTATACCCAACGAGGAAGATAGCTTCGTAGCTATTGTCTATAACCTCGGCCGGTTACTAGCTAGTAGAGGCGGCCACAATGCCAACAGAGGCTGCAAAGTGCCTACAAACTTCGACAATCACCAAATTCCCAGACGAACTCATTAACCATATCTTGGCCGCTCTTGGTACTGATGACTGGGAAGATACTCCTCAAAGACTCCCCGAGAAGAACAACTGGTTGCCCTGCGCACTGGTATGTCGCCGATGGTACAGGATCACCCTACCCCACTTATTTCGCTTCGTCTGCATATCGCCAAAATCTCCTGGAGATCCCTATGATTTCTATCAATTTCTTGTGGGAAAGCCCCTAGCGCGTTTGGTCGTACGTATCGTGTTTCGCGACCTGAGGCCCGTGATGCACATGTGGTTAGTCGCTTCGATCTTGAAGCTACTGCCTAATGCAGAATACGTTGACTTCTTGTCGGTAACTTTGCAACGAAATCTAAACTACACGCCCTTAAAAGGACAATCCAAGATCACAAGGCTCACGTACAGCAACATCGAAATCAACACCGACTCAGACCGGTCACGTATCGACTGTTGGGAGAATCTAGAAGGCCTTCTAGACCTTTTCTCCGAGGTAGCAATATTGGTGCTTCAGGAGACCCGGCCATGTCCCGATATCGACAAGTCGAGTGATGAATGCGACTCGGATACAGAGGATCTTGCGCGCGAGGGCCTAAATATAGAGGTATTGAGCGTTACCCCGCCGATGCCTGACGACATACCTCACCTCACTCGACTCCGGAACATTGGCCTCTTCCATAATCTCGTCGCTCTCGAGATTGTGACAATTCTTCAGGATGAAATCCAGCACGTTACAGCATTGCTCCCGTACGTCGCGGCAACTCTTCGGAGCTTTCGTCTCGAATTCAGTTTCAACACGGAAGGGCCCTTTCCGTCATCAAAGTCCGCTCGTGAGTCGTCGCTTGAACGGTGTTGTCTCACTGTTGCTGATCTTTTTCTGCATCGAGTGCAAGACTTGGTACAGGCTATGAAAAGGGGCATCACTACTTGCGCTCGTCTTCGTCAGTTCTGGGTCGAGATGACCAGCACAATACCTCCACCACCGGAAGATCACCTCACTCAGTCCACCTCACAGACCACTTACTACACAGAATACATCGCTCGAGACTGGTCATTTTTGCTCGAGGTTCTGTCCGCGGGATCTCACGTCAAGCGCCTCGTCTTTAGATATACCTTCAGAGTAAAGGTCTGGCGTGGGGTACAAGTCGAGTGGAGCAGACTTCCTTGGTCTACTATGCGTGAGCAAAGAGATAACCGGACGGCGAAATCAAACACAGCAACTTTCTCATGCGCAGCTTATTGGGCTGCTTACGACTATCGTAACCGATCAAAGGAGGAATTGGAGTTCTGCATGCGCAACACCCAGGCATGGCGAGACTGCGCGGAGAAAGAAGGTCTTTATATGTTAAATGTATACAATAGTATGTCCAGTCCTGTGATATCACCCTCAACAACGGCTTTTATTGAGCTATATCTCTCCCAGTGATATGCAAGTAACGACTTTCGCGAGTGCTCATATATCATGAAATAGTGGACCAATGCAACAGAAGAGGGCTCACCACGCGTACGGTACTCAGTAGATTGACAGGGTTGCGACACGCCCCTTCACGACAGGCCCTACAAACTATGCCGCTATAGTCTGTGTCGATAAGGCTGATGGTTGTTGTACAGACGTATTCACCTCGTGCGCATAGGCGCAATTTGTCAAAGCCTATGAAGAATATTTTTGTATCGCACCCATTTATCATGGTGCCGAGGCTGGAGCGGTCAGTCGGATTAGTATGAAGCATTCATCACCAGTAGTCATTAGTATCCAAACGATTCGAAACGGGAGGTGTCATGAGGCCACTGGCAGAATAGAAGACTGTTCTATCTGGCCATGACGAGTCGGAACTCGGATTATTTTTGGTCTGCTTGCCTCTTATGGTAGTAAAGCGCGTCGGGGCCGTGGGAATTCTGTGCTTGAGGGTCACTGACGCGACCTACGGTATCGTGCCTGCAAACGACGACCTTTTACGACGGAAATTCTTGTTCGAACTCATTCCTCAAAGGCCAACATTTTATACTTGAATGGAATATGGCAGCGCGTATGTTGCTACCTGCTACGTTCGAGACGTAAAGGCTGACGAGTACCCCTGAAGCGCGAAGAGGAAAGACCAAAATAGTGAGCTCTCGACTGGTGTGCAGACAAGATGGGGCGGGCGTGTTGACTCTCTGATTGTAGCAACCACCGAAGAAGGTACTTTGCGTCTGGTAATTTGCAAGTTTGCTCTTGATCTCTAAAAATTCCGTCAGCATGGTCCCAACATCTCAATCGACGAGACATGGGCCAAGCTCAGACACAACATGATTGAGATCCAGAACCACAGAGCACACAACCTGTCTTACGAAGAAAACCACCGCTACGCGTATAACATGGTTCTTTACAAGCATGGAGAACCATTGTACAAGGGGACACGCCAGTTGATCGCAGAGAATCTGGACAAGCTCGCGAAACAGGACATTGTTCCAGCTTTCCCTACCGCCACTGGTGAGGATCCGATTCAGAAGAGCCAGGAGGCGGAGATGTTGCTGAAAGCTGTAAGGAAGGTGTGGGACGATCACACTGCTAGTTTGTCGAGGTTAAGGGATGTCTTGAAATATATGGTCAGATAGTTCATGCTATTTCTTACTTTATGCTCACAGCTGTTCCAGGATCGCGTGTACACTAAGTCAGCGAATGTACCCGAGATATGGGACGCTGGCTTGCAATTGTTCATCAAGCACATTATCCATCCTCCGATCCAACAGCACCTTGTCGACGCTATCCTGTTCCAGATCCACACAGAACGGGAAGGTTATACTATCAATCGCTCGGCTGTATTGGGCTGTGTCAACGTCCTTCTTCAGCTGACTGATACAGATGGCGTCACGATATACAAACGTGATTTAGAGCCTGCACTTCTTCGTGAAAGCGAGACATACTACAAGTCAGAAGGCGAGGTCTTACTGCAAACCTGCGATGCGTCGGAGTATCTGAGAAGAGTGCGTTGCTTCCTAAACGCGATTCAACCAGACTCACTTCTATGTTGTAGGTAGAATCTCGTCTCGATGCTGAGCAAGCTAGGACCCATCATTACCTTTCCTCACATACCTCCCAGCCCCTCCGCAAGATTCTTGAGCGTAACTTACTTACGCCACATCTAGCCACTATTATCGATCTACCTAACTCAGGGTTAGACGCAATGATAGATGGCGACAAGCTCGACGATGTCTCACGTTTATATCGGCTCTTCATTATGGTACCTACGGGTCTGCCTACCCTTCGGAAGGCAATTCGTAACTCTATAGTTCGCCGAGGCAAGGAATTGAACGCGGCGAGTCAGAACCTCGACGGCGCCGCTGACGTACAGGATGACGAAGTTGACGATTCGAAAGGCAAGGGCAAAGCAAAGGCCAAACCCACCGCCGCTTCCCAGACACTTCAATTAGCGCTTAAGTGGGTGGAAGACGTGTTAAGCCTCAAAGACAAATTTGACGTGGTGTGGGTCAAAGCCTGCCATACCGATCGTGAAGTCGAAAGCGGTACAAATGAGGTATAGTCGTTGCTGTCCGCCGTTCACCGTACTGCATCGTGTGCTAAGCATTTTGATAGGCGTTCGAGACGTTCATCAACATGCATCCAAAAGCACCAGAGTTTATTTCGTTGTTCATTGACGAGCATTTGAAGAAGGGTCTCAAAGGGGTTCGTCCTTTTGCGTTGAGCTTTCTGGGCATGGCTGAGTTTCAGATGTTAGAAAACAGAGGGTGAAGTCGATTCTATCCTGGATAAGACGATCACTGTCTTCCGTTACCTCACGGACAAGGATGTATTCGAGCGATATTACAAGAGCCACCTGGCAAAGCGTTTGCTACATGGACGATCTGTCTCCGATGATGCAGAGCGTGGCATGCTAGCCAAACTTAAAGTGGAATGCGGCTTCCAATTCACACAGAAGTTAGAGGGCATGTTCCACGACATGCGACTGTCAGCGGATACGATGGAAGCGTATCGTGAGCATGTGTCGCAGTTGGAGGTACGCATTCCGATATTCTCTCTGCGCAACTGACCAATGTTTTGGTAGACCCGACCCGACGTGGAGATGTCTGTGACAGTTATGACTTCGACGTTCTGGCCAATGACTTATACTGCTCCTCCTTGTGTCTTCCCGCCTATCATGGAGGAGTCTCGCAAGGTGTTCGAGAAATTCTATCTGTCGAGACATACTGGCCGGAAACTAACATGGCAGCCGGCACTTGGCACCGCTGATGTGAGAGTCACCTTCAAGGCGCGGAAGCACGATCTCAACGTCTCGACATTTGCGTTGGTGATTCTGCTCCTATTCGAGAACAAAGAAGACGGCGAAACGCTGTCCTATGAGGTGCGTCGACATCATGGTTTGCGGTCTGGATTCGTTGTGACAGTCCTTTCTTGTGTAGGACATCAAAGCCGAAACGAAGATCGAGGAGCTAGAACTCAAGCGAAACCTGCAGTCTTTGGCATGCGCGAAGTACAAGATCCTGAAGAAGCACCCACCTGGACGTGATGTAAATCCGTCTGACACATTCTCCTTCAATGCCGACTTCACGGCCCCACTTCAAAAGATCAAGATCAGCACGGTGATGCAACGAGTCGAGAACGTTGAGGAGAGGAAGGAGACACAAGATCGAGTGGATGAGGAGCGGAAACATCAGACGGAGGCCGGTGTTCATTTTTCTGCTTTCACGGCCCTTGAACCCTGCTCACATCCCCCCTAGGCGTGCATTGTCAGAATTATGAAAGACCGAAAGCACATGACGCACAACGACCTCGTCAATGAGGTTACGCGTCAACTTTCATCGCGGTTCATGCCACAGCCGATTATCATAAAGAAACGGATTGAAGGGCTGATTGAGGTACGTTGTCCTTCGCGCCACTAAGTTGGAAACTTAATTTGTCGTAGCGTGAATATCTGGAGCGATGTGAAGATAGGAAGTCGTATAACTACTTGGTGCGTCTGGACAGCGGTTTAGCCTGGCCAATTTGTCCTTACGCATGGTTCAGGCATAATGCAATGTATAATCACTCGGACCTTAGGAAGCTACATACAGCACATCCACTCGCTGACCAAACAATTGACGCAAAGGACTGCCACGGTGGCTTCTGTAGCTTCAGATTTCGCACTAACAAAACATTTTTGCCTCTTCGACATTGTAACATTTCTTCAGCTTCCTTGCCTCGAGGATCAACGGTGTGTTCTACCTGTCCGATGACCAAGGCATCGACGTATACTATCTTTCTACACAGTTGTGGCCCCGTGCGATCCCGAGCTGTGTTCCTCCATACTCACCGGTACCTCATGCGACCTCTTGGATCCACTTCTTTCGACCCAGATAATGTCAGACTGGCTCGGCCCACCACTGGCTGCGATCAGTTGGTCTTGTGCTTCTAGTATTGTTTGTACCAAGGGTCCAGTATGTTTCATGTTTCAATCACCGGCATTTATCAACTCATATGGCCACAGATAGGTACACCTGGTGACTTCTGTGATGTTTGGACGAGTAATGTCATGTTCTATCGGCTTTTGCGCACCTGCGAAAGCTTCTTCCGAGAACCGTGGCGTACTGAGAGGACGGGGGCCGTTCAGATTGCCGTGTGTCGTGCTCATTCAATGTGTTCCCTTAATGCAAACCCCGACGAATTCTTGGGCGTCGAGATAACGACGTTTAATTTGCGCTGAGCTGAAATATGTCCTCATGGCCCCGACAGAAACATTCAAACGGTGCCACGGGAATGCTGCTTCGAATACCCCCGCAAGCTGGCTGTGGGTAAGCATTCCGTCCCAAGTGCCCGCTCCCCACGGACGTGTAAGTGAGGGCGCTATCCTCAGTGGAAGTTGGGTGCGAGCCTAAGGGAAGACTGTCTATTGAGCGGTGATTGTCACGGATAGCGCATGTGTACGCCGCTAGGCGTACTACATAGGAAACATATAGGCAAAGTCGAGGTACCCGAATGACCGATATAGCAATATACCGTATAGCTAATATAACTTGAACCTAGTCTCTCGGCGTTTTACTTCGTACGGCTAGTGCGTAAGTGGATGTGCTAGCCTTAGCCTCATGTTACTTTAATTGTACATTGTGCTCCGTCGCGTGCCGGACAACACTGTGTCTCCGAGGCCAGATGTTGGAATTCATGGACGAAAATACGAATACTCGTGTATGTACAATGTGTTGATCAAGGGCATCTTAACTGCATCGGACTGACTGGAATCATCCAAGTGCCCTGCTAACTAAACTTATCTGCGACTCATCACGGAAGCCAACCAGGTCCGTCTGTCCGGGTCTGTGTCAGAAGATCACTTCAATGTGACAGCGATGTTGTACAGTACTACGTACTCTTCGACGATCTCTAGTAACAAATGTTTGCCTGGTAGTTACTGCCTAGTGGATGTCTGATGTTCACATTCGCCTCAAACACACCCGAGCAGTTGTGCCTGCCCCGCCGATATTCGATGCGTAAACTGCAGTTAGGAAGCTACATGGAGTATTATCTCAGACAACGAACGAAGTGAGAGTTATTGGACAATTACGTTGGCGAACGCGATGACAGTGGCCGGATACCATCTATCGTCGAGACGTATTTCAACTTCGCAGCCCTTCTGAAAGGCACGCGACAGGATCAGATTAGAGTCGAGGACGTAGAAGGTCATGACATACCCAGAGCTGTCAGTTTGTGGCGGAAGGGCGAAGATGAGTTCAGACGTATGTGCAGAAGCGGAGGACAACACTGACTGGGAAAACCACACGCCTTTCCTGCTCAGTGTGGAAGAAGTTCGTGGGAGGTGGTCCGGAAATATGCGAGTTAGGCTGCGTGGACCCATGGTGAGGCGGATGGTGTGGAGCTGAGTACGGAGGAGGAGCAGGTCGATTCATCTGGAAGGTATCTGAGGACGGTGAGAGACTGCAACGGACGAGACAAGGATGGGGGATACACACCCTTTTATTGAAAGGCGTAGATACAATGCTCTGGATCCGGGCGTCATAGACCGCATAGAACAAGTGGCCGTTCACGTACCTGGAAGACATTCGCCTGGCGCCAACACTGAATCAGACTGTTGCAATACCCTTGGTATCAATGATGCCCCCGGCCAGGACCGCATTGGAAGTAAGTTGCGGAGTCGCTCACAGAAACTGGAGCTCATTTGGTTTCAGCTATCCAGCTGACCCCGATCTGTGCACACGCACGAGAAGCACGTAACGGGGCTCAACAACACACTACTCTCGCAGGTAGACATGACGCTGTCCTCACTGGCGAAACGTCCATTCGGGTAAAGGCCGGATTGGAGCCAATACAAGGACAAGGATAGTACACCTAAATAGATTAGTTTGAAATGGCGAAATATCCTTCGTATCTTGGTTGTTGGTAAAGCGGTGTCACGGTGCGTCGCACAGCCTGCCAGTGGTGACAACTTTGAAGGATGATACGAGTCGACGACCAACGCCGCTACTGCCACAGAAGAATTTTAGTAGACTCACACCGTGATGCTTGCACAGTTACGTTTAATGAGCTGTTGCACTATATAGGAGAAGCCACCCACTCGCTTCCAGTAGACATGGGGGATTTGGTTGACTTTCTGGACCGCGCACGTTGGGTTGACCAAGATGCATGAGCTCCCCTCGAAATTTCACACTCCGCGCGTCGATAAAGCAACAAGCGTCCTCGCACTTGTTCCTTCCCAGCACCATGCATATGTTCTGTAAACACGAGGTATGTCCCAGTACGTGAAGTTGATCAAAGACAGATGATATCTGACTCATACATCTTCTCAGTGATATAATCTCAGAATGCGGATTGAGGCAGTATACAATCCTATCTATCGACAAATGGACGGGATAAGACGGTCCTCTGTCTCTGGGCCTGGACCTGAGTGAAGCTTTGAAGCCTGTTATATCATAGACATTAATGTTGCACGGAATGCTGTCAGGTGGTCTCTAGAAGGCGCTATAGGAGGTGCTGAGCGCGGAGCTATAGATCAACATCAAAGCCAACCGCAGACCTGTCCTATGGCGTCGCGATCAATACTGTACGTTGCTAGTTAGAGGCTAGCGTTCACTAGCAGCTGGGACTTCGACGAGCCAAGGCTAGGAAGTCTATACCGGGTCCTCAAAATATCAATACTGGTCAAGATTTGGACGTCAAAGGAAAATAGTGATGGTAGTTATGGTGTACCCAAAGCTGTTTTTTGCGATGATCAAGACGGAACTGAAGTATGATGAATGTGGTATATAACCCTGTACAGTTTGAGGTGATCTTCTCTCCGATAACGGCGCTACTTTTGTTGGATCTGTTCCGCAGAAACCAAGACTTGGGCAGGGACCCGTGTCGCGTCCTGGAACGTTACCCAGTAGGATGAGGGGCCCTCCTATAAGAAAACGCTTGTCAGTAGGTATGTCGTGTCCTTTCTCAATCGCTTACGGCTTTTACAATATTTCCCCAGTGCCACGAATGACTGTGGCGGAACTGCACCAGCTGACCCTGGGTCCATTGTTACTATTACTTCCCTCCCGGTTGCTTCGTAGCACTAACCTGTCGCTGTCAGGAAGTCGCATTAGTGACGGACGCTATCGCTATGGTGGAATACAACTTACTAGAGGGGTCACGCGATTTGTGCGAGGCTGTAAGGGTTTTCCATTAATCTCTGTCTCTGAGGTTGACAAGTGTAGCTACTCACCATAGGAGCGCGGGTGCAGACGGCATTATTTCCACCCATGGCTTCTATGTATGCGAAAAGAGGGTAGTCTGTGTGCAGTCTTCGGGTCTCGGGGTCGAAGCAAGTTATGAACGACCTAGACTGCTATCCCCCTTATATATTGTGTTCGGCAGCTCCGGACAAGTCGCATGTGTACTGCAGCTGACCAAGGAGAACCGGCGAGTATCCCACACTCCATCAACCGACTCCGTTCCTGCAAGGTAAAGGTCAAGATCGGTCGTTTTCCAATCGGCAATTGACCTAATTTGCTATCAAAGACGCCTGCCTATAAGTATAGCAGGAGTCTTGGTCTAATGAGCACTGGCATCCTCAAATCAGAATACGTACTACCAGTGCTTACCAGCTAAAATCTGCGTATCACCCTGTCATGATAGTGATTAGCACAGGCCCTTCTTCCAACATAGCTTTCATATGTATGACAGCTTGGATAAGTATATTTATGCTCGACCAATGGCTGTAATCTAGCGCCAAGTCGCGCAATGGGTTTAAGTATCGCACTGCCGTGGCCATGAGCGCTGATACTAGTAGTCATAGACACTATCTTTGGTGTATTCATATAGATCGTCCTCATTGCCATTCATTCAGGCAGGTCCTTCTGTGCCTTACCATTGGCTCAGGCGTCAATGCCGAAGATGAATACATAATATGGCGCTCGGGAGTTCACGCGTAATATTCTATGGACGCCTGAAAGCGCCCAGAGATAACGATGGATTCAAATCATCTGGTTCTGTTGGGTGGCAATCGGTAGCACTCTGTCCAAGCATACCCAAACTGGCCACAGCGCCACTTTTCAACACTTTCCCAACTTGGCAGTTAACTCCGCAGATTATCGATTGGCGCTCATGTGGGAAGCTCGCGGAAGCTGCAGACGCTCTTTACCTGAGATTTACGATGTGTGCAACTTGTGTTTTGTCTAAACGGCTCAATCTCTGTTCTTGGGGTTATCTGGCTTGTACTGATTACGTCACAACACTCGGTTAGGCCTGCAACAAACATCACGTAAACGGTGCACAAGTGGGCACAAAGATACTTATCGTCCAGCCGCCTTGACCAAACGGCCATTCGATCGGAGATATTCAAATACGGAGACCTACTCATTATTGCTCTCGCTTGTCGACCAGGTCAGTGCAACGACGACGTCTGTCGAAACTAGACACAATATCAACTACATTTTCCCCCGTGTCAGAATAATGACGAACTTGCTGTCTGTGCAACCGAAGAAGACCTATGTTCTCCCAATTCGGCAGGGCGTGCGAGACTACATTATAGCGCACCACAAAGATACTCACCCAGACGCGTTCAAATGGGATATAGATAGATGGGAAACTCTTCGGAAAGAGGCCACCGACAATGTCGTCCACAGTAATCGGATCAAACCAATGCTTAGGTACATTCAGCCTCGATGTCTAACGGGGTTATGAATAACGAGGATACAGCTATCATGCACAGCTAGTGTTTATTCTAACCAAGCTCCCGTTCGACGTTCGTATCGTCAATGCACTCACGCCTCGCTGCTGACGCTGATATCTTGAGTAGATTGGCCTGGAAGTTGCATACGCACCCGTCTTCAGTTCTGGGGCCCTCCCGGTGGCATTGAAGAACCTCATCTTCGAGCGCGCGGGCATACTATTCAATTTAGCCGCTCTTTACAGTCAGCTTGCGTCCGCAGAGGATCGGACGACGCCCCAAGGCCTCAAGCAGATGATATCACACCTTCAGGTATCTTCACAGCCATCGTGCTTCCGTGAACAATTCAGCTCACAATCCCGTCAGACAGCGGCAGGAACATTTCGCTACCTCATCACGAATGTTACCCCGAGTCTCCGCAGCTCAGTGGCTGAGGAAGATATGCCCCTAGACCTGGTAGAACCTTTCCTCGGTAGTCTTGAATCACTCATGCTAGCCCAGGCACAAGAAGGCGTGTGGCAGCGCGCCGTCCATGGTAACTTTCTCTTTCATATTCACACCGTGCTCAGGAATGATTGAAAGATCTATTTGGGGTAGATAATTACAAGAACGGTGTAGTAGCCAAACTAGCTGCCAAGGTTCGTCATTGCCATGGCTATTAGCGCTGCGACTAACTGACATGTTCCATTCAGGTATCATCTCTATACGGCGATGCCCTCCGCCAAATCAGGGAATCGCCTATCCCCATCAAGCACATTTTCCCAACGGTATGTCGTGTGGCCACATCTCCCATTTCTAGGTGGCTAACAGTAGCAAACAGGGGTGGATAGCCCACCTCGAGACGAAGGAGCTACATTTTGAGGGGGTCTCCCAGTTTCGTAAGAGCGTTGACGACCTCGAGGCCAATCGGTAACCGGGTTTTTTGTCATGAAGCGTCTGTGGAATTATTGATGTGTTCTCAGCTATGGTCATGAGATTACGAGGTTGACACTGGCAAACGCCGCGGTTCGAAAAGGTCATGAGGTAGGGCGCAAGGGCCGTGTGGCTCCCGCCGTCCTCAGGGATATCCAGGTTCGTCAAATTACGGTTAATAATGCTATATCTGAAACTAATTGCGGAGACCCCTGCTCGCGCAGTCGCTGGTAGACGCGGTTCAAGAGAATCTATCCCGCGCCGAGAAAGACAACGATCTCATCTACCATCAGGAGGTCCCCGCGGCCTCATCATTGCCCCAGATCAAGGAAGTCGGGATGGTCCAATCCATGGTCTCTGAGGCGCTTGCGGAGCCCAAGACCGCTCTCGGGAACGACGCGGTGATATTTGGAGAACTTCTTGGGTACGGTGCAAAAGTAGCCATTGGTTTGTTTTCCTTATCTGCTAGATGCCTGCCTGATACTGATCATTTTGTGGCCGATGGATATACCCAACAGAGATTTACGAAGATCGCCGGAAATCCTGGATCGAGGAAGAAGTGTTGGCCCGCGCGCAACAAATGGACGACGCAGCGACGAGGTAAGAGTGTGAAAGTGATGTCACTCGCATTGACAGCCGTAACTGAAGCGCTGCTGTGCGAATACTAGTCTTCTGCGTTCCCTCAACCTACCGGCTGCCTTGGAGGCGATGGAAAAGCCGGTTGGTCTTCCCCCGAGTCTGCTCCGGAAGGCAGAGGAAGTAAGGTCGGAAAACGGTCCTGCTCGCGTGCAGTCATCTATCGACAACGTCCGCAAGCTGGCGGAAATTAATATGGGGCTGTTGAACGAAGTAGGGTCACTGTCAGCGATCTCCCGAAATGAGCGCATATTGACAAAGACCCTGTATTTGTCTCCCAGATCTTTGATATTTTAGACCAGGAAGCAGACAACGATGAGGTCCTACAGGCCGACGCGCCCGGTAGCCGTGAGCCGTCTGCAGAAGCCAACAAGGAGCTCGTGGCCAAAGCGTCCCGGTATCGGCAGATTCTGGAGGAAGCTGCTCAAAGCGATGAGGTAGTTAGGGGCAAGTGGGATGACTGGGAACAGAACATCTCAGAGCTCACATGGAGTGAGGTAGGGACTCGGACGCTTTTGTGACTGCCTAACAAACTCACAGTTCGCCCGTGATGTGCAGGAGGATCTGAAGGCCGCTGTACCATCATCCACCATGTCTCTGGCACCCACCGGAAAGTCTGCGCGAACAGCAAATCCTGTGCAAACTCATGCTCGACAGCTGCGTGCGTTGTTAGAGTCTCTTGACGATGTTCAGCGCTCGAGGGCGCAGATCGTTGAGCGGGCACGACGGCGCGTAGATGTGGATGATATCACGCCACAGATTCTCAAGGCAGCGGCGGCTATCGAACGATGGGTGGAAGTGCAGCCGTCCATGTTCGAAGACGTCCTGGATGAAGAACTCGCCAAGTTTGAAAAGTTCAGAGATGATATCGAAGAGGCTGGGGAGAAACAGGAGGTGCTGTTAGACTCCATCAAGGTGCGTGGTCCTGACAAATCGGCAGTAACATCTGCTGACGGCAAACTTGATGCTTGCAGGAGAAAAATGATAAGTTTATTCAATCGAGGAAGGAGGACTCGTCGGTGAAGGAACGCGAACACGCGCTTCAATCATTGGATCTCGCATACCACATGTACAAGGAAATTACGCGGAATTTGGACGAGGGTCTAAAGGTAACGTCCGTTTTCAGCTCGCAAAGGATCAACCGTTAAATTTATCTGCGCAGTTCTACAATGAATTCGGAAACATTTTGGCCCAATTCAAAGAGACCTGCAAGGGTTGGGTCAATCACCGACAAGATGAAATGCAGTGAGCACCATAAAAAGATGTCATGTCCCGACGGGGCTCAATCCTGACCGTGGCTTGATTTAGATTGCTCTTGCGATCCTTGCAAAGCATGTCCATGGACGCTAACAACTCCGAATCGCCGCCAACAGATGTTTCTCAACCCCCGGCTGCTCCGCCACGATTGTCCACCCCGCGCACAGCCGAGGCTAATACGACTGACCCTGCACGAGATCAACCACGCACGCCCCGCAGGAAGAAACAAACCTCCACAAGTCAAGTCACCCTACCGCCACTTGGATCAGGACAGTGGGAATCAATCACGTTGCCCCCACCGCCTCCGAAGAGAGCTATGTGATCATAGGCCCTGGAAGTTCCGCGGTTCACGCTGTGATCTTGTACAATAAGTATTCCCGATAGTCGACATATGAACAAGGAGAGAACTGTGTATCTGCAATATGTAGCTCCGCTGTGGAGTTCCACTATTCTGCCTGCCAATTATACGTACGTGTTCAGTACAAAGGCAGATCCAGTGTCGGTGTATCTGTGCAGTTGTCAGCATATCCCTTTTCGCACTATCCTGGCACAGCAGCTCGGTGATTGTACAATAGCACTCCAACTTTGAACCGCCTCGGACTCAGCGATGTGAATTTACTAAGAACTAGCAGCTTAGATTGCTAGCAGCACCATCACCTTGATCCCTCCTAATTCTAGCCATCCTCCTACCATCATGACCAAAGCTCGTCGACGAAGTGTATCCTCCAGTTCCTCATCTTCATCTTCATCCTCTTCCAGCGGCGATGAACACCGCCACAACTATAAACAGCACAAGGACAACAAACGCGGCAAGAAACACAGCGAGAAATATGGAACATCACATCTGAGTCCAGCGCCGGCAGCCATCTCTTCGTCTCATACCTTCATGTCCTCCCCTCCCTATCCCAACTACCCCTCGCCCTCGGGGCCCCCGCCGTCCTTCGCGCCCCCTCAGGGCCCGCCGCCGTCGTTCCCGCTCGCGCCCACCGCCGCATTCGACCACGACCGCAGCGTACCAGGCTTCCCTCAGGCCCCGTCCTCGGGACCCCAAACCCCTTTCAGCCCCGTCTCCCAACACTCGACGCCCCCGCCCTCTGGCTTCCGCATGCCTCTAGCTGCAAACCAGCCCTTCCCATCGGTCGGCGAGTCGGGTCAACCAGTCGCATACGACCTCGATGGGCGCAGTCCGATCTTCGTAGGCTCCGCCCTCCTCGAGAAATCCGTCCATCCATGCAAGATTTGCCCGGCGCTGCAGCCCATCGCTCGTGTACCGTACGGTGGAACTGAGTACGAGCACCATGGGAGGTACGATCTCTTGCCGTTCGACCCGAACACAATGGAATGGGTCCCGGCTGAGGGTGGGAGGTTGCCTGTCGGACATAGGCCTGTTGAGGGTGGGTACGAGGAGAACGGGGCGAAGCTGTACCACGCCCTTGCTGTTGTGAATGGTGTCAAGGTCCCTGGAAAGGTTGGCGAGCATCTGGTGAGTTCATAGGTTGCATAGCAGCTGGAGGTGAAGTTACTGATCCCAGGAACAGGGCGGAGCTCATGTCGCTTTCGGAGGTGGCGAGCACACTATCACCAACTACCAGGTCCTGTGAGTCGTCTTTCCTCTCATAAATCCCTTATGAGGTTCTTATCTAGTCGCAGGTGCTGGAAGTTTTGATCGATAGCGAATCAACGTCAACTTGTGTAGTCGTAGGAGAATGTTTGTAGCAAGTAAATTGTATGTAGGGTAGAAGAACGATTGATTATGCATATGTATGCCCGGCTCGAAATATCGTACACCACGTTTAGTCTGAGACGACTGCTATGAAGGAGGATGTTCAGCCTCTTCGCCAAACTCTCCGATTGTCCGTACGACGAGATCAACGTTCTCGAGATAGGCATTCACCGTCAATCGTGCCAATCTCACAGTCAAAGTCTTGAAGGTCCTAAACAATTCATGGATAGTATTTCAGTCATAAGCTTCACAACGGGCAACGCAGCTTGAGTATACTCACGCGACCAACACATCGTCCTCGACTTCAATCGTCCGATGGACGACCTGAGGCTGCCGTTCCTTATCAACTTCGATGACCTGTTTTGCGATCGATGCATGTTTAGACGAGGCAAATGGCACTCGCACAGTCCTACGAGAGCCACATCGCGGCTTAGCTTCATCTACGAGTCAAAGGGATCGTACGCGGTGCTTACACTGTATGCCATGAAGGATCTTCATTGACTGACATGGTGGAAAGCTATCAAGGAGAATGGACTGTAACCCAGCGGTCGAATGGACATGATCGCATTTGATGGGTGCAGAGTCAAGATCTTGGAGTATACCTCGAGAGTAACTTTGTGCATGTACAATCTTTCCCATTCACAGCATTATACAATATACGAAGAGAGTACCAAAAACACATACATGCCAGGGAAAAAAGGTATGGTAGTAGATGTGTTACGAAATGGAGAAATCAACAACGATCCATATCCCTGTGGACAACAGCGTGGATAGAGTAGCGTCTCTCATCCACAGGGCTGAATCGCTCGTTTGCAAGGAAAGCAAAGTCACAATAGAAATGAAACGAAATGATAGTTGGCAGTACTACTAGGCAAAACAGAAGCAACAAACGAAGAGATATTACCGTGCTCAGAAGAAGCTAGGAAGAGACGGGAGAAGCGAGCTGCACAAGACCCAACTTCAGTCGATAACGCGGCCCAACAAGAAAATATAAACACTCACATCGCACCCGCACCCACAGCAAACGCCAACGCTCCCCACGCCAACGACTTCCGCTCTGGTCCCATCCTGCCTGGCTGGACGCGCTTGTTCGTCGCGATTGCCCTCTCTCCGACCTCGGGCTCCTTGATGTTGAGCTTGTACTCTGTCGGCTCTTCTTCTCTTTCCCTCTTGCTTGTAGGAGCATCCGAGGATACCGCCTGTTCGACGTCTGCGGCCGATGCCTCTGCGGCCACTGCTCTAGCTGCCTCCTCCTTCGCCTGCTGCTCCGCCTTCAACTTGTTGATCAGCTCCTTCTGCTCACGGATATCCTCCTGCATGTTCTGCTCTGCAACTTGTGCGAGGTCCCGAGATTCATCTTCATAAGGAGGGGTCTCGATGGATACAACAGGTGGCGGCGGAGGTAGCTCTTCTTTGATAGTCTCGACGACCTTCACAGATGTGATGCTGACGGTAGCTGGCGTGGCCGGTGGCTCACGACTTGCGTGCCTGGCTGAGCGACGGGGAGTGGCCGTAGGTGCAGCAGTTCGCGAAGGAGTGGCGCCACGTCTGGGGGTCGCGGGGATAGCCCCTTGCGTTCGTGCGGGCGTTGCTGCTGGCGACGCCTCCCGCCTTCGCTTCACCGGAGGAGTATCCGTAATGTGGGCAGATGAGCTCACTGGGGACGCGACGGGAGTAGGCTGTTGCAGTGTCTTGCCAGATTTACGGAAGACAATGTTCGGATCGGGGGAGGCCGCAGCAAGAGGGAGGATGAGAGGGGAGAGGTAGTAGTCCTTTGCAAGCTCAAGAGCGACATCCTGAGTGACCCATGTTCCAGCAAACCGAGCAGTGCCCTGCTTGTTGGCCCCGCTGACATTCCAGTGATGTTTTATCCAGCTTGACTCGGCGCGTTCGGCTTCATCCGTCGCAGAGGGAAAGGCGGCGCGGAACATGGTCGTTGAGCTGATCGCACCAGTGTCCAAACGACGCAGGATGAAAGCATGGTTTCCAGGCTGTATCAGAGTAATTAGCTGGAACTTCTTAGAGGCAGGAACGCGTCGAATACTTACTGTGGAAACCTTCATTCGCGCAACCTATGACCCTGCTGTCAGCCCATCTGGAGCACCCTCCCACACAGGAATCACTCACTATCGTTGCCTGCCCATCTCTGACAATCTCCTGGAACTTCACTGGAGGTATCTTGTTCACGTCAACTATAAACCACCGACAGAACGCGCTGGTCAGCAATCGAGCTCCTGTTACGAGACCAAAACCAAACATGACACCAACGGTTTTTGACATGAGGGTTGAGGTTATCGTAGGGCAAAGGGGGACGCTGCATGGCCACAAAAATCGCGTGTAAAATGATTCAGAAACGCGGTAAATGTGGACACGAGGAGGTTCGTGTTTAAGAGGGAGTTGATGAGACGAGGACAAGTTGGCAAGCGCGGTTCGGTGCGCGACACGTTCGCACCCCGCCGGCATCGCCCGTGAACTGATCCAATATAGAAAGCCCGCTGGTTCGTTCGACTTGATGTCCATCCACGACAATCTACTTCATTCGGCCTCTTGACATTGTAAAAATACAGGTAGCTGGTGTGCACAATCATCATACATCGCTCGAGCCCTCGGAGCTCGAGTCGTCCCTAAGAGTAATCTTCAAACTGGCGCAGTCGCCAGCCAAATCTTCATCCTCCTGCTCGAAAGTCACAAAACGGGCCAGTGGGCTGACAGGTCGTCGGCCTTTCAAGATAGCTGATGCATTTCCTGCAGGTGAATGCGGCAAGACCACACGGCTCGACCTCGAGAAGCTATTCCAAGCGGCTGACAGCGGGAGGATGGTAGCCGTCGTGGCAACCTCGACGTTCCCGGTGACTCTCCCTAAGGCGGAGCGGAGTGGTATGCGCCCTGTAGCCCTTGGTTTTGGCTGTGTTGGCTGACTGGCCGCGACGTTTGGCGTCATCCACTGACAGTTCCTGTCAACATGCTAGATGACAAAGTACATGACCGACAACGTACCAATAACTCATGCATGGCGTTGAGTAGCCCCATATACGCCTCCATAGAATTCAACTTTCGCATCGGTGAGTCCTTGTAGAACTGGCGTTCGAACTTCTTGATGGCCACCACTATGTATGATCTCTGCGTTGCAGGTATAAGAGCTCGCCATGTTGCCGCCGACGCAGAATTGTACGAGCACGAGCTACAATAGTTCGTTGTGAGCATCTTTACCTGGCTGCGAAACCCAAATGTCGGATACAAGCACGTACCTTGGATCGCTCAGGTGGAAGTCAATACGACCAGCGACCGCTTCCCATAGCTCTGACAGATGCAACGACTCAAACTTTGCGGTACCGGTGTGGGGATGCTCGTAGGACATCGATAGCGCATGCGCATGGTAGAAGGGGTACGGTAGAGAAAAGGTAGCCGGGTCAGCTCAACAGCGCCATGACGAGTAAAACGTATAGCCAAGCCAAGAAAAATAGGTGCAATTAAGGTTCCCGAGAGCTGCCTAACTGGGCAGTGCGGAAGTACATATCTGGCCACTCGTTCTCGATCGTACTCCCATGATGACGGCGACGAGTTTGTTACTTGTTATTTCTATTTCGTAGCATCCGAGTATCGACTATACTCGTGACTATGTATTACGGTAGTACATTCTTTGCTTTGTTTACAACGGTATCCGAAAACGCTCTATGCAGCCCCATTATTCTTCAAATCGTACACAGACTTCAGTTCTTTCTATAACCGAGAGAGTCGGCCTCTAAGCACTCTACACATTCATTTGTTCTTTGTTGTCGTTGTGGGAGCTCTCGCTTCATGCTATCTCCAGCTTAGGCGGCCGCTCTCCAAGGATCTGGGGCCGAGCGACGAGAGCCTCGACGAGCTGCGTCGTCCTCTTCCACGGCTCGTTCAACCCTCTCCTATTCTTCAAATCAGCAAACGCAAGCATATCCTGCACCGGCACCCATTGGACCGAAGACCCCTGGATAGTGATAACCGCCGCCATCTCGGGACCTGCGTGACGAGGTTTCTGAGTCTGCTTGAGTAGAGCCTGGTGTTTCTCTTCTATGAAGGCCATGCATTTCAGTGCGAGACGCACGGCGCGGGCACGGTCGAGAGGGGAGGGGATACCGCCTTGCAGGGTGTGTCCGAGGGAGGCTGAGCGTGAGTCGAAGAGTTTTCCGCCTTCTTCTTTGAACATGTCGGTGATCATCTTGTTGGAGTAAACTGACGATGCCTCTTCGCTCCTGTAGATTGATCAGTACTCAATAACGTCCATTCAGGCCTGGACCACGTACTTGAGAACGATCCGTCCTTCGCTCTTGCCCTTGACGTCCATGGCGTATCGCTTCTTGAGATACTTGACATCGTCACGAAGCTTGTCGAGGTTGATGCCAGTCTCGGGGGTATACACGATGCACGCGCCAGTCTACCGCACAAAAATGAGACCTCTGCACACAAACACCCCACGCAAGCCATCACACTCACCGCAAGGGCACCCATTGTCGCCAAATAACCACACTTGCCGCCCTGGGTCTCAACAACAAACACCCGGTTCCGGCTCGCACTCGCAGACTGCTTTATCGCATCGCACGCGTCCACAAGCGCGTTCAAACTCGTATCACTACCCAAGCTGAACTCCGTCAGCGGCACGTTATTCGACAACGTCGCCGGCAAATGTACAATCGGGATATTGAACGACGGATAGTTCTTGCGTGCCTGATCGAGGATCAGCAACGAGCTGAACGCCTCGAAGCCTCCAATCATGATGAGAGCATGGAAGTTCCACTGCTGGAACTTGGACGCGACAGAGCCGAGATCGATGTCAGGGAGTTTTCGGTTCGTGCCGAGTTCGGAGCCACCCCGCGTCATCCAGTTGTCGACGCCGAGCCAGGTCATCTCGTGCACGTTGTCGTCTAGGAGGCCGACGAAGCCGTTGTGGACGGCGAATGGTTTGTGGCCTTGGCGAATGCAGTAGCGGACTGCGGCACGAGTGGCGGCGTTCATGCCTCCTGCAGGGGCACCGACGCTAAAGGAGAGTTAGTCTTTTAGAGTGGGATAAGGACGGGTTGGGACTTACTGCATGATGGCTACACGCATTCTCTGCGCGAGTTGGGTTGGTTAGCGCAGATTTGAACTCATCACAGCAATCTACTTACTGCGTGATGTGGTAAACGGGCTTCCCTGGCTATTTGTGAAGTGGCATTGAAGCCTTCCAATGCTTCGATGAATTCGGGATCACGTAGGGACATGGCTGTCTCAAAGTCCTTCTCCTCGATAGCCTTTGCTACGGAGTGTGTCTAGAGGGATCCCATGAGTTTATGTAGGGAATAATAAGGGCAAAACGTGCTGACCATTGCAACAGCTTCGACTAGAGGTACTCGAGTGATCTTGTTCTCTTGAATACCGATCATGTAGGACGGGGTATCAGGAGTAGCTTCAAGCAGGGCATCGACGGCTTCAACGCCTTGCAGTGTAGGCTATATAGTTCAGAATCAGCTCAATACGATGATATGGGTGAGTAGAGCTCACCATGATTCGATCGTAGGCGCATGGACGCCCACCACGTTGAGTGTGGCCAAGGGTAGTTACTCGGGTATCTAGACCAAGCTTGTCGGAGAGTACGTCCTTGATATCGTCTGCGCGGATTGGCTTTAGGTTCTTGTCCTGAGCGCCTTCTGCGACGATGACGATGGTCTTTCGCTTGCCCATTGCACGATGCTGTGATTTTGTGAATAACAATGACGAGACAGTCATGAAACCGACCGCACCTTCTGGATCATTTCGCACATTTCGTCGGCCCACGAGTCGGCTTTGGGCGGTCGCTCAGGAATAAAGATGAAATCAGCGCCAGAACTGTTTCGTACAAGGTCAGAGTAATGAACTTGGTGGGATGACCAGTTACGCACCTAACACCAGCCATGAGTGCGAGCCAACCGCAGTGTCTTCCCATGACTTCGACGACGAACGCACGGGAATGTGATGCTGCAGTGGATTCAATATTATCGATAGCTTCGCATATTCTGTGTAGAGCGGTAGGAGCGCCAATCGTCATGTCTGTCAGGGACATGTCATTGTCGATGGAACCAACCAATCCGACGATCTTGAGATGAGCATATGTCTTGGCTTGGTCCTCGGTGATCTTTCCTTGCTCAAGAAGTTTCTTGACGAGACTTGGCCACTCGGCCCGGAAGACATCTGCACCAGTGAGCGAGCCATCACCTCCGCAGACGCAGAGTGCGTCAATGCCTTCCTTGATGAGGTTGAAGGCAGCGGTGAGACGGCCTTCAGGTGTGCGGAACGCAACTGAACGCGCTGTGCCAATCAGAGTTCCGCCCTGCAGGTCAACATGTTAGCGACGCGCCTGGTACGATGCATGCGGGAGAGGAAACTTACGACGCCGAACCATCCGCGTACATCGTCCCATCCGACGCGAACAATATATCGGCCTTTGAGCGAACGTCCGCTGGGGAGATCGGATGTGCCGTCTTTGAGTAGTTCTCCATCACCGAAGCGGAGATTGTGCAGGAAGGACTCGTCCTTGATGTTCACTGGTACGTGCGGGGGTGCAGACACCTTCTCGACCCTCCCGCCCTCGCTATTGCCTCTGACGAGGCCCTCGTAGCCCTCACGGACGACCCACGTCTCACAGCCTCTGTTCCACTTTTTAACACGACTTCGAATAATTATCAGGCGACGTACTTGAGAATACCGGCCTTGACCACTGCGCGGACAACCGCGTTCATGCCTGCGCTGTCGCCGCCTGACGTGAGGACGGCGAGCTTCATCCTGTGGGTTGGTGTGCTTGTCATAGCGGTGGACACGATGTCCAGGGGTGATTTTGGATGGTGGTGGATGCAGAACAAGAAAACAATTTGGCAGGAGATTTATAGAGGACCGCGATTAGAGACTCCTCAAGATCTCCTCTGACCTAGATCGGCCCCAGCCATCTAGACGCCCATCCCGCCGTTCCCGAAGCCTGCTCTCGACTGCCGCGGCTCAGCCTCTCTTCTCAAATCCTTTCATCCTCGAGCCTCGAGTTCGACATGCCTCACGTCAGGCTCAACGAGCGCGAGGCAAATCCCAATCCATATGTCAACTTCATCACACCCTTGCCTGGGCGCGACGCCGCGGACGAGGAGGACGCAAGGCAGCTGCTCAGGGCGTTGGCCGCACAGGTCAAGTCTATCATGAAGGCGCATGGTTTGGCCGTGAACACCCTTAACGAGGTGCGTTGAAGGAAGCGTGGAACAAGTGCAGTAGATTTAGATGGTCGTCGCTGCAGTACCAGTACAATAAGGTCTTCCTGGGGCGTAACTGGGAGAATGGGAGCGTAGTGGGTGAGTCTACGAGTTTTATGAGTACACGACGGCTAGTCATGCGAATGCCGAGTAGAAATAGTACTGAGGGGTTCCAATGGACGTTTCCAGCCTATCTCGTGGCTGCTGGGAACGCTCTGCCATGAAGTCAGTCCATACTCCAAGTAACTTGAATGGCGGACGAATGCTCAAGCGTGTCTTCTTGCGTGTTGATAGCTGGCACATATCAAAGTACGTTGTCCCCCCTTTCGTTTGTGTTCCTCGCGACCTACACCCGAAACAGCATATGAACCATGGTCCTGGTTTTCAAGCCTTCAATGCACAACTATGTAAGGAAGTCCGCGAGCTTCAAAAGAAAGGCTATTACGGCGACGGTATGTCTCTTCCTTGACTGCGTTGCTGATTTTGTTAAACAATATATTTCTAGGTCTGTGGTCCTCAGGACAACGCCTCGCAGACTCGGCTCCCATGGGAGGGCCGGGTCTAGCTGAAGCCGAGTTACCAGAGTATCTGGTGAGAACTACCCCTTCGTCCTGTTAATTAAATATTTAACTCACGCCACTTCTACAGTGTGGAGGTGCTCAATCTCGCAAACCGCCGTCAACTCAGCGGCGCAGACGTCGTCGTGCTGAAGGTCCATCAAACCACACCGGCCGCCAAACTGCAAAGAAACGTAAAGCTGGTTCACGGGTTACTGCTAAAGGAACGTTTGAGGGGAGCGGCAGAGCACTTAATGACGATGTCGACGATGAAGCTGCTAAGAAGGCTGGTGCTGGATTCAGGAAACGGGCTGCAAGGTAAAACAACTCGTGGCTAAATCCGTCGTGAACGACGCTAACCTCACGAACAAATAGTAAGAGTGCAAGAGAAGCCAGAGCACTTGCTGTGGAACGCAGGCTGCTGGCCCTGCAGGGTTTCAAACCAGGTAATGATTCAACAATCCTTCTTCTGAAGGTAATTTGGGTTTACTAACGTGTCCGCAGGTCAATCCTCAACCATCCCAGACCCCATCACCATCGACGACTCAGAATCAGATTCAGGCTCGGAAGAAGACGAGCCAATAATCCCAGAAACCGACCAAGACAGACGACGCACATTGCTAGAGTCTGACGCCAACGCTGGGAAGCTCAAACAAACCACTCTACATGACTTTGCCAATGACTTCTTCCTACCGCCTTCACAAGCCTCCTCTAGCGGCACAAACATTTCCTTCACTCCAGATCGCCCTGGAACATCGACAACCGGTGTGAAGGGCAAAGGTAAGGCTTCTGAACGAGGCGGGTCCTCCGTCAATTCCTCCTTGTTATCGAAGCGGCCACGGAAGGACACGGCCGGGAGGGCAGTAGGCAGCAAGTCCCTAACAGACTTCTTCCCTCTCGCTCCTGCCGACGATCCTAGCGCCGACGAGACTCAGCAGCCAAATAAGAAAAGGAAGACACAGAACACCACCGCCGCCGCTAACACTTTATCCTATGGCGGTCTGGTTCAAGGCGAAGTGGACTATAGGAAGAAGGAATCACTTGGTATGCAGGCTGGCAGTAGTCGTACTTTGAGCGATGGTCGTCTCAGCAAGCCACGGAATCCACCGGCGGGGCGCTCAAGGCTGCTCGATTTGGTGCCCGATAAAGCTGGGGAAGACGGCGGTGGTGGTAGTAGCGATATTCGTATGCGTGACGGCGAATGGTCGTGTCTGGTGTGCACATTGTAGGTGACACATGCTACTATTGATCCGTTTCGGTGTGACTAAATACCTGCTCATGCATCCAGAATTAACGAGCCAAATCACTTGGCCTGTGCGGCTTGTACCACACCTCGGGGAGAATCATAACGTCAGCGGAAGGACAGTTCGTCGAGAGCAGTGATGGCTGTTTCAAGATACATTCAGAGTATGATCATCGCGTACTTATGATACAACAGGCAGGATCCAGCTTTGGCTACATCTCTCTCGGTACACACTGTACAATACTAGCAACACTACCTTGCTCTTGTTCGATTTCCTGTTCATCGCGTGTAAACTGAGACTACACAGACGTGAATGGTTCAAAGTTTTTATGCCGCAGTCTTCTCCTCCTCAGCCTTCTTCGCTTTCTTCGCCTTCTTCTTGTCCTCACGCAAGGGCTTGGTAAGAAGCTCCTTGAGCTCGGCGTCTTCAAGCTCTTTGTCAGTCTTAACGAGTTCGGGCTTGTACCATACTGGCGGGTGCGTGATCAGAGCGGGACCGGCGGGGAGGAGCGCGATTGTGAAGTGGAAGGCGGCGACGAAGGTGTTCTGGGGAGTGTAGCTGCGACAGATGGTCAATACATGAATCCACGGGCTCCATGAAGGGGGTAAACCTACATGACGTCGTAAGGCTTGACAAGAGCGTGCTGAACAGCCTCTTGGAGACCTAATCTCGCCTTCTTCTCGTCGTCGAGAGACCGGATGTTGAAGGGGAATGCGCCAGCCTTCTTTTGAACTTCTGTGAAGACGGCACGGGAGGTCTTCATCTTGAGTTGGTAGGTGACGTTCGAGTCTTTCTGGTAGATGGTCGTTCTCGAGTCTTCTGCGCGAGCCTACGTTCTTCTTCAGCACAGGCATAATGAAACAAATATTTATGTTATACTGACCTTGCCATCCTCGCCCGATGAGACAAGAATATCAATGCCCCAGACCTCTCCTTCGCCAAAGGTGACAGTGTCGAATTCCTTCTTCTGGCCTTCTGACTATAAGGCGGTTAGCATAATAGGAGTGGCGTCCAGAAACGAGACATACTGGGTTAAGGATGATACGCTTCTTGCCATCGATGACGTTTTGCGTTTGTTGGCAAGACAGCATACCTACAACATTTCCATGTCAGATTGAATTGCAGAGAGAAGCTATAACAACAATAGGACCACTTACCCTCAACAGGCTTGCAATCCCATGCAGAAGTAACCTTCGCCACAGCATCCGTGACCGCCCAGTTCTTGTTGCCGACCTTGACCAGTCTCTGCACGATCTCCGACGCATGCCACGCCGCCTTCAAGACATCAGCCTTGCGTCCAGTGACGGGTTCTTCTGCCGATGCACCGACAACGATAGTTTCGGCGCTGACGGCCGCGAAGCCGTCGATGTGCGCTCCGACGTGAAGCTTCACGACATCGCCCTTTGCGAGCGTTTGCGATGAGAGCGGGTCGGACTCGAGAGGGGAGAAGTGGGCGACGCAGTTGTTGACGGAGACGGAGGTGGGGAACGCGAGACCTGGAAATCAAAATATTCCACGGGCAAGAAAACGCGTTCCAGGAGGTAGAAGTAGGCACAGAAACAAGATAGTGACATAGTGAAGTGGTTAGGCGATAAGATAATAGAAGACAGATCGCTTTACGTACCCTTCTGCACCTTTACGCCCTTTACGGCTTTGTTGTAGACGGCGCCAGTTCCTTGCTCAATGAGCTTGTCTCCCTCGACGCAGAGATCAAGAACCTTCGCGCCCTCTACGGACAGTTCGACGAGCTTTTTGATCGTCGCATGGACAATATCTGCAGCAGTCTGCAAAAGTCGCAGAACGAGGCGTACAAAGATATTTCGAGCGCGATCAGCCGGGGGAGGATAACGCGAAAAGAAACTAGCAAGCGTACCTTGTATTTGGTGAAGTCGACTTCCGCCGTAGAGCGGGGAGTTTCCTTGACCTCTTGAGTCTTCGTCTCCTCTGGCTTTGTTGAATCAGACATATTGTTTACAGCGAGAGGTGTAGAAATACAGTGGAGGTCGAGGAAGAGATGAAGCTACAAGCTCTGAGGATTTTACTTTCGAATTCTTCGGCTCGCGTGCACCACTGACTTCAGTTTGGCGCCGAATCAAACCGCACAGGATCAATCAGGCAACTGTGAAGCTTTGGAAGCTTAACTCGAACCTTCTCAAACTGCTGCAGTCTTCAATTTCGCCGGACAAGATATATCATAGGATGTATCTAATATTCACACAAGAAGGTCTACGTCGCTTGTATGTCTTGATGGAACGGTTTCCTTCCCACGAAACCTCGCAAAGCTCTGCACGTGTCATTGCCAATCTGAGGGACAGCGTCGTCAACACCGTCCAGATACCCTACGCGGTCCCTCCACGCTTTCCAGTCTGGTGGGTCAGTCGGCGCAGAAGCTGACCACGCGAGGTCACTTTGCATCTGATACCTCATCCCTATTCTATCCCGCATATCGCTGTAAACAGGCCATTGAGCAAACAGACAACGGTAGGCTAGGACAACTCGACTCACCTCTCCCAATGTGCCCATGCCGCAAGGAATTCATTATACAATTCCTGTTCATTTGGCTCATTTTCATCGAGTGTCTGTAGCTCCTTGTACTGAAGCCAGACGGCATCTTTGCATCCCTGGACAGTGCTGAATGCCTTGGAGAGATGCATCGCTGCCCATGACGTCGTGATCACAGGTCCTGACCTCTGCGTATCCTCGCGTCGTGGACCATATCCCTCGAGCACATGGTCAAACGAGGAGTTCCACGTCACAGAAGGACCGGATGGTCCTGACGCTTCTGAAATAGCGACTGTTATACCTTCCAGCGTATTTGATATTGACGTTGAGCGAGTGCGATGGCTCGGCAGGCAGTCGCTACTGAACGTCATTTGAGAGTTAGGAGGAAGGAGAATGCGGATGGTCGGATGGCTCTGAACTTCTTCAAACTCTGCGGAGAAGTAGAAGTGCAGAACAGAAAGCAGGCCGGGTGCTAGAAAGCGCTTGTGAAGCATCTCATCCCATGCTGCTTTCAACAGACTGTGGTCTCGTGGGTTGAGAAGCTCAGAGATGGTGGGGCGAGGAAGCGGGGAGGAAGAACGATCAGTATCTGAGGCCTGTGGTTGCGGGGATTCGCTGTGGAAACGAGCTAGTGTGGAAGCAATGACAGACGGGGACTTCATCGAAGTATTAGATGTTCTAG
This sequence comes from Irpex sp. M6601, assembly GCA_037039805.1. Classification (NCBI taxonomy): domain Eukaryota; kingdom Fungi; phylum Basidiomycota; class Agaricomycetes; order Polyporales; family Irpicaceae; genus Irpex; species Irpex sp. M6601. Next base: position 3,346 of record JAXQGN010000150.1, on the reverse strand, counting down.
ATGCTGTCGTGTTTGCACTCTGTTCGAGGGATATTGGTTCCAGCAATGGCTTTAGTCTTCTCGTTTGAGATGGACTACCGGTATCCTTGACTGAATCTCCACTGGCGGGGAATATCAGGTCTTCCTCAATGATCTAGTCATAGCAGGTTTAGCGACAACACACCAGCAATATTGATCATGCAGAAATTACCTCGACAAATGCTCCGGGCTTCAGCACTCGAGCCACTTCCTATATGGTATTAGCCCAAGTTTCTGACAAACGTCGGTGCACATACCTGAAATAACGATTGCCACTACCATTTTGGGGGTCAAGTTAGCCAGCGATACACACTTGTCACGTACATGGCGTACCTCGTCTTCAGGCACGCCGAAACCAATGCCACATATACGGACAAAATCGAAGGAATTCGCCTTGAACGGCAATGGATCCAAGCTAATGAGCGACGTCACATCAAGTATACACCGTTTATTTGGACAAGAAGCTTACAAGTTACCATGTACCCATTGGACGCGTTTAGCAAGATCTTCGAAGCCTGGCTGGGACGTCACAATGCTCAGATCAGGCTGTATACGAAGGCAGTCGTATCCTATGAAGTTGCTGGTCTGGGGCGTGGGTTCAGAACTTCACTCTCCTGAGACATGACGAGAGCTCGTACCTTCCACTGTTGCGCGGCGTCCATGACCCACAGCCCGGACCCACAGCCGAGGTCGAGGATGTCCTTTGGTGGCGTGTTATACTGTCGTAGAGTCAATCCTTGAGACAAGGACTTCAGGAACATATGGTTCCAATTATCACTGTGGCGTTAAGCTTAGCGTGAGCAGGAAGACTGTCGATCAGCTTCGACGCGCGACGTACTGTGCGAGTTGATCACTCGAGTAGACTACCGGGTACGGTATCTCATCTTGTGCCCTGTTGCGTCGCCGGGCGTTCTTAGTGTCTCTACTTTTGCTTCGGCCTGCCATTCAGACGAGGAGACGATAATTGGGGGGAACAGCGGGATTGTGGCGTTGGTCGGCACAGGGACCAGAGCTTTATATCCTCCCGCCGTTATTGATGATGGTGATGGGCGGGTGGAAAACAGAGGCCGAGCTGGCCACTCCGACAGTCATAACGGCGGCTTTTGGACACAGAATCGTGCGGTGTCTTGCAGCGTGGTCGACGAAGGATTCCACGGCGCATCTTGCATTCTACCGTCTCCAGCCTGCTATTTTACGTCATTTATTTAAGTCCTGAAAGTATTTAATTTAGTTAAGCGCGGGCCCGCCAAAACCTCGTCGGGACTTATCGCGCCAAATTCAACCGAAATATCTCTACCTCTTACTCTCCGCCATGCAGGCCGTTGGCGTCGCTGCCCGCCGCGCTGTGGCTGCTCGTTCAGCAGCACTCAGAATATCGACAACAACCGCAACCAGAAGCTATGCGACACCCGTTCCATTCCTGAAGGAAGAGAAGGACCCCCAGCTGGGAGACTACCCCGACCTCCCGTACGAGCACAAGATGCGCCGCAATCCTCGAGGATGGGATGACCCCCAGATGCGTCGCAACTTCGGTGAACTCGTGAGTCTAGCTTTCCACGTCTCCCTGAACGTAAGCTGATACGTCGCGCAGCCTCACGAACAAGAAGAAATCATGTCCATGTGGGGTCCGGATGCACCCCATGTCGCACCAGAACGTGCTGCCCGTGACTTCTTCATCGCCGTCAGCATTTTCACCACCCTTGGCGTTATTGCTAAGCTCAGCATCGCCGATCGACCCTCTGCTCCCCGGGAATATCCCTACTCTGGCTTGATCACCGAACTTGGAGGCTTGGAGGCCAATAAGGTGAGCACGGCGATTATGTAGCTCTTGTTTACTCGAAATTAACGGACATGACCTAGGCAAGACCGGAGACTGAGTTGGACGAGGAGTGATTGATGCTACGTCTTGCTGCAATGGAATTAGATTGTGCAATATTCGTACATCCGTTGCGAGAGTGACAGTTGGCTCAATTAACGCTATTAAACTCTAGAGTGTCCATATGGTAAAACAAACACGGAGCACCGCGATGGACTCCATTAACACAGGATATTAACTTGCTTCAGATGCTATCTCCTGCTCCGTCGGCTGTTTGTACGCTGCCCTTGGTCGTGGACGGGGCTGGTCAGGCACAGAAGGCGTCTCAGCAATCGACGGCAGTTCTCCCTCACTAACAGACGACTCCTCCGTCGTTTCAACGTCGTCATTCTTCTTCCGCCTCGCCGCAGCACCACCGCGACCCCGACCTCGAGCTCTTCCCCTTCCCCGCCCACGTCCCCTGGCTCCCCTCGTGCCTTGTTCACCGCCGGTCTTCCTTTTCTTCTGAGGTCTTGACGCAGGCATAGTTTCAGAGTCACTCTCTTCCTGATCGTTACTACCCGTAGACTGGCTCCGGGATCCGCTTTTTCTATCGGCAGCTTGACGTTTCCGAAAGTCTGAGACCACCTGTTGCAAACGTTTGCTAGCATATGCCTGTCGCTTGCGAGGGGCGGCGCCACCAGCAGGGACGTCGAAGAACGACGTCAGACTGCCTTGCTGGTTCGCTGTTCCCGTCTGTGCATGCATCAGCGATTAGCGAGAGCCAAGCTACATTAATATTGACACGGTGCTTACTTGAGTTCTCTTACCCATCTTGCGAATAATCGGCAGTAACAAGTCATCGACTTTCCTCTGGCTCCATCCAAGCTCGTTGTCAAAGAAGCTAGAGTGACGTAGACTTAGATAGGGGTTTGGTGAGGCAGAAGAAGCGCATACCCTCGTAATGCATCGAGATCAGGCAAACCCCATTTGAACGGCTCCTCGGAGCTGTCTACCGTAGGATGATAATATGCATCTCTCTATGGAGGAACATATGAGCGGCATGAATCAACAACGCAGTGATTCACTTACCACAGCAGGGTTCGGCCAGTCTTCCGGGAGATAAAGGTCCTTGAACCGCTTTTTCTACAAAGGTCATATAAGCTTGATAGGCAGGTTGCGGCAACAAACACTTACAAAACGCTTCCTGAACTTGCTACTGGTATCCTCAGCAGTATCCTTCCCAGTCTGCACCTTCCTCCACCACTCGCGAAACTCGTGCAGCCCACCAGGACCAGAAAACTCCGTCAACAGCTCCATCGCAACAACGGGCCCAACACCTGGCAAGCCGTCCGTATAATCGCTACCGAGAAGATACGCAAGACGAACGAGCTTTTCCCGGTCAAGTCCAAGCTCCCGCTCCAGATCCGAGAGGAGGAAACATTCGACGGTCTTTGACTGGTTGAACATGTTCCGCAGGACACGCAGGCCACCGAATAAGAAAACGTCGGAGTCGTCGGTGATGATCCCGTC